>JAHHZJ010001994.1:0-155315 GCA_021437245.1 Aegilops speltoides
CTTCTTCAGTTCATTCAGTCTGGGCAGGCTCATTTGGTTGGCAATTTAATTCTGTAGCCAAGAGTAGGGTGGTTCTGGGGTATTTCTACTGTGATTTGCTCTGTACATAGCGGTTCTTTGGGTGCATCTCTTAAGCTTGGCAGTGTGGCTAAAATAAAATATTATTGAAGCCTTTTTAAACTTGTGAAGCACATGATAATAATAATCTTGTGTTGGATGTTTGGACAGATGGGATCGGCGGGTTCTTGCGCAAACTGGCAATTTGTATTGCCGAGAGCGGGGTGGTTCTTCTTTGGTTTTGTATTGGAATCTACTGTGATTTGTGAGCTGATGATTAAATTGATACTGATGAGCAACCTATGAAGCATCTGCTGTGCTAATGGCTGCCATTTAGCAACACATGCAGCGATTGAGAATCCACTGTGAGGTGAGGACTGAAGCCACATGTTCGACGTGTTTTTGTACCAAAGGTGTTAAATATATTTGTACATGACTAATCCACGCGTGGTAACCTTTTTTTTTTCTATTATTGTAGAAGATTTTTCTTGAGTGCAGGATACAGAGAAGAATATATGTGCATACAAGGGACTGGAGCATGCATGCATGCATGCTTATCCTTGTACGTGGTGCATGTCAAAAGCAAAAGGAGTGCCTACGTACTATAAGCATACATTGAAGACCAGGTATAGCACAATGTGCACCTCTTTGCCTGTACGCGGCGGCCGCCACGACCGGCACGTACAGCTATGTACAAATGCTCGTATGCTGGCCGGCAAGCGCGCGTACATACTCGAATACTCGTATAATCAACAAAAAGAATGAAATGGGTGTCAGATCTGGAGTTCGATGGCGTGTCCGGGGTGTTGCCCCGGTCTGATTCGTTCAACGGCAATGGCTTCGCCTTTATTGGCGAGCCACCTTGGAGGTCCGCAAAGCTGCATATCAGCGATGGAGCCGCGTCGAGCTCGGGTGTGAAGGTGATCCGTCATTTTCTCCTTTGGTGGCTGTTATGGTGGTGCCAGAGGCAGGTGACGGACGTTGGTGTCAAGCTCAGAGGATTCTTCAGTCTTGTTTGTAATTTTACTTCTTGGCTGGTGCTCCTATGTGCAAAGGCTAGTGTTCTGCTGTCTTTTCAGTATTGTCAGGTCGGTATGTACGTGGCTTGTACTATGATCCTTATGATATAAATGAGACACGTATTACCATGCAAAAAGAAAAAGAATGAAATGGGTAAGCCCTCAAGACGGTTAGTGAGTCACACATTTGGCAATCGAATCGGCCCACCTGTCGGCCACTTGGGTAGGAAATTTTGTACCTCGTTTTGCAGGAGTGGGCGTCAAGAAGATCAGCCGAAGGATAAACATACGAAGCAAGATCAACACGTTGCCGTCCATATCCCTTCCAAGGAAATCGGCAACGGCCGAATGGCTGCTGCGCGTCACGCAGCGCCTACCCCTCCTGCCTATAAATACACTCACGCAGGGCCAGAGATGGAGGAGGCACGAGGGAGAGGACCAGGAAGAGATGCGCCCTTGGCGGCAGCATCGGCAAGATCGGGACGGAGATGGCGAGTCCACGGCGGTGGTGAGTACGGCCGGCGGCTCCGTTGTAACGATGCAAGAAGACCGGCAAGAGGATGCCGCGGTGGCGGCAATGGCACCTGTCCAAGCCCGACGACGGCGACGGCAACACACACGATGTCGTTGCATGTCAAGTCAGGCTAGCTCTTCAGAAAGCGTGGAGACATCTGGAGATGCATGACACATGCATGCAAGGGCACGTATGGTGCTCTTCTCTTCAATGACTCGTTCCTTTTTTCTTCTTTCTATTCTTAATACACCAGATCGCATCAAGAGAAACATCACGGAAGAACTGCGGAGGGAAGACCCGGAGGAAGGCCACCGTGAGATCACATCTGGGCACACCAGAGCAAGGAGAAGACGCGCCTGTGGCGGCAGCATCGACGAACATGGCAGCCCCATGGCTGATCAGATGAACAGAAACGACGGCCGCCGAGATGGCGCAAGGCTGGCCGGCACGTCGGCCGTGGCAACCGCGCCACTCTGACCTCAAGCAGGATCACACATCAATGATGATGGCCAGACACAAGGACGTGCTTGCTGCTGTAGGCATCATCAGGTGGCTAGCACGCCCTTATCTTTCTCTTGTTCCCGCCGTACGTGTTTTGTTTTGTTTCATTGTTCTACAAGGTTCACGCACAGGGAGAGGCAACTCAGGCACGCACATATCCATCGCACAACACCTCCATCACCCATCCATCGCACAACACCTCCAGCATCCATCCATCCACCGCATCATATCCATCATCTATCCACGCGCAAGACTTGGGTATAGTCGCAAGACGACGCACGCAGGCAGAAAGGCAGAGAGCTCTCTCTCACGCAGCGCCGAATCGCGGGCCGGACGAAGGACGCAGGCATCTACGCCGGCGTACACAGAGAAAGGAGGCCGGCGTACAGGGAGCTCTCGACAACGTCAACATGGACGCGAAGCTCATCTTTCCGAAGGGTAAAACTTTGATCTAACAAATCTCTTTCTTAGTTCTTTCTTGCCATATAGCATGCACGCACACAAGTCGGGAGCGTTGCCGTCGTTCGCATGATTGAACCGCCGCCGGAGATGGAGCCGCCGGACCGGAAGATGAAGTCAACGTTGCCGGGGATAGTCTTCACCAAGCCAGCATCACAAAGAACGACGAGGAGGTCGCCATCACCACCTGCTGTCCACCTCGTCACGACGGTTCGACCAAGATGTCGACATGGAGCACGCCACGACGCCGCCCACCGTCGAGGTCGCCAGGACGACGCATCGCCGGAGCTCATCTTCACCAAACCCGCGCTAAGGACGCTGACGCCACCGAGGTCGGTGCCACGGAGGTCGACGCCACGGTGGCCACCCCCACTCATCACCGCTCGACGAGGACGACGCGTCGCCGGAGCTCATCTTCATCAAATCCGTGCTAAGGACGCTGACGCCACCGAGGTCAGTGCCACAGAGGTCGACGCCACGGTGGCCATCCCACTCATCACTGCTCGACGAGGACCATGCGTCGCCGGAGCTCATCTTCACCAAGCCCGCGCTAAGGACGCTGACGCCACCGAGGTCGGTGTCACGGAGGTCGACGCCACGGTGGCCACCCCCACTCATCACTGCTCGACGAGGACCACGCGTCGCCGGAGCTCATCTTCACCAAGCCCGCGCTACGGACGCTGACGCCACCGAGGTCGGTGTCACGGAGGTCGACGCCACGGTGGCCACCCCCACTCATCACCGCTCGACGAGGACGACGCGTCGCCGGAGCACATCTTCACCAAGCCCGCGCTATGGACGCTGACGCCATCGAGGTCGGTGTCACAGAGGTCAACGCCACGATGGCCACCCCCACACTCATCACCGCTTGACAAGGACGATGTGTCGCCGGAGCTCATCGTCGCCAAGCTGGTGCCATAGAGGTTGACGCCGCCCCCATCACTCGCGCTCACTTCGTCACGATGACAGCGTAGACGACGACGACGGGGAGCCACTGAGATACCGCTCATCGTGAACGTCGTCAGGCCGACGCCCTGGAGGTCGATGGCACGTAGGTCGCCATCTCCGCTCTATTGGGTCCATCGCCCACTTCGCCGCGCCGGAGACACGCTACTCAAGGCAGGGATCCGGAGTCTGGTGCCGCGACTTTCCTCCCTTCATGAAGCCGGTGCCGTGAACGAAGGCATGGAGCTTTCCACGACGCCGTTGCTATCGACGTCGCCGAGCCAGTGCTAGGGAGGACGACACGGAGCTCTCCATCACTGCACTGGTTTCCACTTCGTCACGCCGGGTGCTGTGGAGTTCACTATCACGCGACCCATCACCGCTAACTCCTGCACATGCCCGCGCTATGCCTCCGGTGACCACGAGATGGTTGCGCTGAAGACGGTGTCCGTCGCGGCCAACTCTGTTGCATGGTGCGATGGTGCTACACTGAACAAGCTCACGTACGGGCCACTGGCCACGCATGTTCCTATGCATGAGCCATGCACATATATTCCTTCCGCTGGGAGAGCATTGCGTGCACACCAATCATATAAAAGAAATAATAAAAAGCTACACGGACAGAAGCTCTCACTCGAGGATGATACTGAAGGAGTTTCTCATCATACTATCTACTACTTCATCACGCCCGGGGTCATTGAAGACGAATACACAAACTCCACCGACATAGGCCCGTCTTCCGTTTCACCGCGCCATACACCATCAAAGGCGAAGATATAGAGCGTGCCCAAGCGTCATCCGCTCCGCCACGTCGGACGCTGGACGAACGCCGGAGTTCCAAAGAGGACGCCACACTGTGAAGACGACGCCCTACACAGCACCCGCATCCCGCTCGTGAAGGTGGTGCCCCGCGCTATGATGCCGCTGCCACCCACGACACGCTCATCAAAGGGCGGACTCAAAGGAAGTTGATGCCATCCGAAGTCGACGCCGACAATGCCTGACAGCATACCGATCTACTTCGTCATGCTCGGTGTCGCCAAAGATGGAGACGCGCAGCACCCCACCTCCTGCTTGTCCACCCCGTCTTGCTGTAGAGCTCTGAAGATGAACATGTGAGCACGGCGACGTCCACTCGGCGCCCAGACGCGAAGTGAAGGCCGGGGTCCCACACCATGATGCCATGATTCAGATGGCCTCCTAACCCCGTGTCGCTGCTACTGGCGCCACGCTCATTCGGAGGCTGAAGCCGAGCAAGTTGGCGCCGCCCGAGGACAAGGCGTGGCTGCAGGGTGACGCGACTTCAACAACAACACCGCTCCTCTACGATCTCGTGAGACGATGCCTTGACTACACCGACTGCCGTGGACTCGGCGTCTGGCTGGGACGAGGTGTCGACCACTCAGGCCATGCTGGCGCGAGCAACGCGACGGTCATACACCGACGCCGGTCTCCATCGACAATTACTCCCGCATGGCGTAAACCCTTGTACACCCCAAGAAGCTACTGGTCGTCGAGAAGTCCGAGCCGAGCGTGATCCATGCTACCCCAACAACAACTCCTCCAACGCCATCAAGACCGACGAGGCACGACGGCGAGGGCGAGCGTGGCCACCGCAAAGGCTACGCTACTCGCGGCGCGTGTACCGACGAGGACACGCGCTCTGCTGCCGCCCACACACACATCACCATCATCATGCATGGAGAACGCGAAGCAAAGACGACGAAGACGACCACACAGCTCAATCGGAGGTATCCCGCGGAGCAACCCGCGGGAGTAATTAACCGGGAGCTTTTCGAGGCCCCGGGAACCAGGAGACCACACAATCGCCACAGCCAGCTTGGCCGTGCTAGTAGGCCACGGAGCGCACCCTTTTTTTGGGATATTGTAATTTTATTTATCCAATGAGATTAATGAAATACATGTTCCCGTATCTCTTTTTCTTTTGTGTACTATGGTACACTGGCACGCCCGCATACACAGTTTTCTTTCCCCGGCGTCTGAGAGAAACACACTCCCTTCTTCCCTTCTCCCCGGAGTCCTTAGATGATGTTTTTCTCGTGTCAAACACCACACACAGGGTTTGACGTACTGAAACCGAATACTCTGTTTCCTGAGTTCAGTTGAGCCCAATAGCAAAGGTCACGGAGTCCAGTAGCAAAGATCACAGCCACGGAGTTTTGGAAGGTACTGTCAACTGAGCAAGCAGAGTAGAGAAAAGATGAGAGCCAGGTTAATTATTTCAGGCGAGGACTGAAGCCTGGTTGTTTGACGTACTGAAACCGCCTGTTCTTTCTTCAATGAAATCAAATTAAGTTTAGTCAGCTCTTGCTCTCTTTATTCTATAGGGAAATATGTCAAGCTTCAGGTTCTCAAACTAGTATTACTAACTATCAGAGGAACCCTAAGAAAAAACTATCAGAGGAAACAAAGCAAAAACAGAGCATGGGGGCAGATGACGCATCAGAGGAAGAAGCATTTGACGCATAAGGGCACGTCGGTGCAGACTTCAGATTCTGCTTCACTGCTTTTTAGTGAAAGCATAACAGAGGTCCCTAGGCTATGGGCTGTTAGTTTGTCCTTTTAATCACTTTGTTGGAACGTTTGCTTTATCATCATGCACGCTCATAATTACTACATTCGAGTTTCCTTTTTCCTTTCCGAAATGCAGTATTTGAAGCTACAGGCGCAACATTCCGCGCAATATGTAGCTCGAAAATCATAAGTATAAGGCTCTGACATAGCAATCCATGTACTTCGTGCATTTTCTGCATGCTGAGTGTTATATATTTTTTTTTAAATAGGGACACTCACTGCCATCTGGAAGAACAGCGAGACAAAAGGCAAGGAAAGTTGGAACCAAATCAGTGGAACATTCAAGATATAATAACGATGGTGAAGTCGAAAGATGATAAAATTCTTGGTGTGGCGTCTCGGCCACTGTTTTAAATAGCCCGCTATAGCTCCGCTATAGCACGCTATAGCATTTACAAAAGGTCTTGCGCTAAGAGACTTTGGTCCAAACAAATGAACAAACATTTTAAATAGCGCGCTATAGCTTCGCTATAGCACGCTATAGCATTTGGAAGAGGTCCGCCGCTAAGATGCTTAGCGCGCTATTCCGAAAAAGGGTTTCCCCCCGCTTTATATTATAAAGCAAACATCACCGAGTACATCCGAGATACCGAACAACGCACACACCGCACACACCCAAGGCAAGATACAAAGGTGCCAGGGGATGGGCAACGCCAGGCGGCCCTCAGGATGGGCCGCGTCCAGCCGAGCACTCCGGCGGGAGGCCACCACCGGGGAGGAGGCCGACCGACCGCGACGGGAGTAGGCGGCGGACCGGGGAGGGGGGGGGCCGCCAGCGGGGTGATGATCCGGGCCGCCCCCACCCCAGGAGATGCCGGAGGAGAAGGCGGCAGACCCGGCCCAGCACAGCCGAGGAAGAGAAACATGGTGACCTTAGCAGGCTGTTCTTTCTGCAGTGCAGCTGATGGAGTTTAGGCTACTCTGCTCTGCTCTCACAAAGCACCTTAGGTTGCAGCTAGCTTCTCTGAAGCAGCTGCGTTGGCTATTTAATTAGGGTTCTCTGAATAACTATGAATTTTTGGGATAGCTCGATTAATAGCACATTGGTATTTCAGTTGTTGTATCGCAGCAACACAAATGACTGTCTGTAAAGTGGAGACATTCCGGACAAATATTCATCAAGTTCAGTCACATCAAGCAAGTCGAGGCATCAAGCAAGTTCAATCTTTGCCTCCGTTTGAAAAAAAAAAAATCAATGGCTGATGTTGCTCTCTGCAAATTAAATAAACCAATGAGATTGGTTTTGCTGCAGGTTCTGAAAGAAGCAAATTGCTGCATGCATGCGCCCTAAACTTCTTCAGGTTCTGAACGCACATTGACAATCGACAAGAGTGATTCAAACTGCACATTGGTGTGTAACGAACTGTATATCACCACTACATTATGATTCAGATATTGCATACATGGCTCCTCGCTGTTCTGAAGCCAAGATGATACACAGTGATACATGCCTACATTGATGGAGCTCGCTTCCTTGGTTCGGTTCAGTCCAAGATGACGAGGGTCTGATGACTGGCTGGTAGAGTCATCTGTGCGTCAGCCTGCCTAGCTAAATGCAAGTAATACACAGATAATTTAACTTGCTGTAGAAAAACAAAGTAAATCAGTCGATGACACGGACTAGCTAATTGAAACCTGGATTTTGTCTGATCTGATCTAGTTGACCCAGTACATGCTCGTTGATGATCACTTGATAGCAGCTAATTAACAACAACCAACTGCAGTCTTCGATTGGATCTAGTTTACCCGGTTCATGCTCCATTATTGGCTAGCTGGCGGTGCTTGTTTGTGGGTACATAAGACTAGCCACAGTGGGAGTAACTTCAGTAGTAACATCGAGTCCAACTCAGCAACTTTGCTTATGTGGCAATGAGTTAATGAGGAGAGCGGTAGTTACAGTAACTTAGCTAGTTACTGTAACATCACATGTCCCAATGCAATATGATTCTATAACCTAATAAATGAAGCTTTGCATGTTACCACACTTATGTTACTACCCACTATGAAGGTAGTAACATAGTCTAGGGATTTGTGTATGTTACTAGTGTATGTTATTATGCATTGTGGCTAGTCTAAAGCAACTAACTACTTGTCAATAACTACTTGTGCTTGACCTGATGAATTGAATGGGTGGAGGTTCATCGAACCGATACCATCGTCTATAGCTGCTCTATGTCAGACACACCAACAATAGTTCAGATTTAGTCCCTCCGTACCAAAATACAAGATGTTTGTGCAATTCAAATTTTGGTACAGAGGTAGTACTAATCACCTATCAATTCGATGAATAGGCCCCACATGGGCCATCGATATTCTTCATATTGCTTTTTTTGTGCAAATCAGGAGGTTGTTTCTGTAACTTGATAATTTAATGTGTATTGCAATCATGCAGCAAAATTTTGATGGTAATATAGTTTCGATATTGTCTATAGTTATTTCATAACTATTTTGTATTTTGTTATTGCAGTTGACAATGGCGATACTAACCTTTGTCTAACTAATTACTTTTCTTATTACATGATACTCCGCATATTCTTCTCGATACGTTGGGCTTTGGAAAATATCATGTTTGATACACTTCCTTTTTATTTCCAGAATTTAGAAAGGAATTGCCAACGCCCAATCAACTGTGATATTGTCAAGTATGAGACAACCGAGTTAGTAATCGACTTAGTTTAGTGATTCTTTGCCGGAGGCGGACGAATGGCTCTCGGAGGCGCAGCACCCTGATATCTGCATCAGTGAGTTCCTGCATCAAGATGGCTGCATTAAAAGCTTAATGAATTTGCAGGTTACAGATACATATCCAATACACGATGATACACAGTGATCTACTGGTCTGTGCACACAGAGTCAACATTCTCAATTAATGTCATCTACGTTTGCATGCCGAAAGGTACATGTGTCAGTTATAAATGTTGCAATTAATATCACACCAATGTTGAATGGAGATGACTCATTTCAATTTTCTTTCCAAAAAAGAACACGTTAGGTGAGAAGCCGGTAGTAGTACTAGTTGATGCTATCACAAACATGAGTTAGGTCCCTTTGAGCTGGTTTGTCTCCCAGATAAACCAAACACTAACCATGTTATCTATTTCTAAGGCATATCGATCTAAGTATTTTTTTTGCGGTGGAAAAATAATCGATCTAAGTATTCTTATATTAAACCCAGTTATCTATTTCTAAGGCACGTCGAACCAAGTATTGTTCTGTTAGATTACTACGTATATAATGTCTTATGGGGCATATAGGCTATTCAGTGTTAATTCATCATAAGTAGAAAGATTTAATGCTAAACTGCTAATGGATGATGGAGGACAGAGTTTAGTATGCTCATATGACTAGTAAATAGAGTGTAAGACCATTTATGATTGGCAGCAGAGCTCGTACAGGTAATAGATGCATGGTGGGGCTGGAGTGGGCCAGGCCATGGACAGAACACAAGACAGTACCACATCTATATCTGAACATAATTGTGACCAAAAGTCATAATACAAACTGACCAATATAGTGACGCTAATCCCTATGCATGTTTAAGGGTGAGATTTCAGTGAGCTGCGCCGCTAGGTGCTCCTACGCATTTTCCTTCTTTGCCTTTCTATTTTCCTCCAGATCTAAACTTTCTCTGTTCACTAAATAGAAACACAATTGCTACAAGGAAATTTTTTCGTAACTTATTGACTTTTTTATAGATTGAATAAATAAGCCGAGTCTAGGCAGTGTTGTCTTCACACTTGCTTCTTTATGCCATCAGGAGATGAGCAATTTCAGCATGCTCCCTCTTACCTACTGTTTTCACATGGGAGATAAGAGTATATAATAGATCTTTTAACATGGGAGGCAAAATTGCTCTCAGGAGATTGTTTTGTAACTTATTTACTTTTGAGAATGTTCTTGAAAACCAATGCACATTATCCGTTGAAGTATTGAAGGCCCATTTAATACAAGAATACCTTCTGCCAATTAATTATTTGGTGCCTTTTCCCTGTCAGCGATGAAAAATAAGAAGTGGGACCTTTTTCAGTTTCCTATTCATAGTGGTTGTAGTGTGCTTGTAACCCATATATATTGGTGGTCCAGCCTTACCATCCATTTCCAAATGCACGCGATAGGCGTAACAAAGGCTATGTATACCAAGCACACTATGATTATTTTTACTCAAAAACGAAAATAAAAGATAAATAAATATACAAATAATAATCTTTCGTGTCATGTGCGCAACATTCCACCATTGCCAGCTGTTTGTCACATGAATACAGTACAATGAAACAGTGTTTAATCTAAGTAGATGTAGCAATACCCACATAGCATGTGAGGAGAGATTAGCTAATTTTATGCCAATAATTGAGTAAATTGCCAGTCTTCGATATGCATTGCGAGGTGATGACAGATCAAGGCAGTAAACAAATAATGATTGAATCAATCGAAGCTTAGACTTCTGACCCTGATGCCATCGATGGCATTAAAAGAAGAGGCTGATTATGTCTACATGCAACTTGGTGAAACCGAGGCGTTCAAGTTGACATTTGAAATAATTAATCACAAATTTTTACCTCAATAATGCATCAAGGAAATGATTCTATGAAGATGATTTTCTTTACAAAAAGAAGGTTTGCATTTGAGGTAGTGCATATGTACCTCTATGTGTTTTCAACGAGATGATATGTTTGGCATGTACCCACATCTAATCAACCGACTTTTTGGCCAGGTACAAAAGTTTTGTGTGCTGCATTTTTAGTAAATAATCACAGGATCGACATAAGATCCATAACATATGTATCAATAAAAATGTTAAATTGAAACTCGATCCAAGCTTCATGAACGGACAACAGAACAAAACAATAGAACCGATTTGTGATTACTAGTCATAGAAGATTTTTTATTTATTTCTCAGTGTGCGGATAGAAGTTTGGACATGAGATTGTGACATAGATGGAGGTCACCAATCTAAATGTTGTGGTTTTTGTTAGAATTTTATGTCATTTTGAATATGCACCGAGGCCAATTAGATGACACTTATAAGGGAAGACAACACTAGTTGCTCCCTGTTCATAACCTCCGCCTACTTTCGATGTAATTTGTTGCCAATAATTATAGATACTTATTCTAAAGACTTGCATATAAATGATTAATGATATTTTAAGTGCAATCAATCTCGAGTGCTCTATGCGTCTTGCTTTAATGAATTGACGAAATATAGTTTCAGGATAGAAGAAAGAGCAGGCGCCAGTTAGTTAGCTGGACTAGTAGTACTAACCAATGTGTTACTGCAACCATCCCAAACCCTTGATAACTACAGTTCGCTTCTTTTATCTTTATACAGTTACCCCATCATGTTATAGTAACCGCTCTCTCATAATTCCTTCTTAGCCACAATTCTGCATTGTTCTCGCCTCATTATTGGAACGGATCATGTTCGAGGCCGGAGCGTAAAATTACATAAGCAAGTCATTAGTCATTAGTCATTACACATGACGACAGTACAACACACAACACAAGGCACCACTTGTCTATATAGAACATGATCCCATGTGAAGAGTGATCAACTAATAGTTATGCCTATAGGTGATTAACTTGTCGTAGTCTTCGGTACGTGGTGGGAGGCGATGAGAGCATCCCAACAACAAAAGAATATAACACTTGAATCGATCTAAGCGTAGACTTCCGGTCGTGATGGTGTCTAAGAAATGGAAAGAAAAGAGGATGCTTGTGGTTGTAAACAACTTGGTGAGATCGATGTATTCAAGTAGACATATAAAAGTAACCATTGTATTAAGGAAAACTGTTTATGATTTTTAATTTCTTTACAAAAGAGGTCTTGGGTCTATGTTATTAGCAAACCTGGTTGCCAGTAAGTTTTATCAGTGCGTGTCTACTCTTCATTTTTCTTGATGTCCCGGATGTGGAAATGTGCCCTAGTCTTAAGGCCCTTTACATCGACCCCTTTGTTGTGGAATTTATTTGGGAAATAATAATTAAATTGTACAGTAGCTAGCTAGACATCGACGACTTCTTGACTGTCTACTACAACAGTGTTTGTCCGGCCCCGATGAGGGAGGGGCCATGACGTTGGCATGCCTTCATCACTCTTTAGTGCTTGTAGTCATCGTTAGGTGGTCTACGGACCTGCATGTATTTTTTTTACGTCTGATGTTCTTTCAACTACCTTGGCAGATAACGAATAGATCCAAAGTTTTCTCGAAAAAAAGACATCATATTACAGATTGATAGACTTAATATGCCCTTCGAATTCAGAAAGAAAAACAACTTCCATAGAACCCAAAAAGGACGGGTTCTACTACTATCGAGATGACCGAGCAAACCTTTCCAAATCAATGAATCTGCACCATGCAAGACCAATCATTTAATCAAGCAGGTCGCAAAGTTGATCCTCCATCCAAAAAAGCTTGTCTTAAATTTGTGTAGAGACATCCATTATTACATTCTTCATCCAAAAAAGCATGTCTTAAATTTATCTAGATACGGATGAATCTAGACAAATAATAATCTTTCGTGTCATGTGCGGAGGCGTCCAGTTCAGAAGGTTGATGAGCTCCTTCTGCCATAGACTGTTGTTTGTGCCATTTGTTCCACCGACACCCCAAGCTCCCTTCGGCTTACCATGATCCACGTTAAATTCGGTTTTCTTCCCATTAGGCCATGTACGACTCCAAGCAGTCAGTTGTCCGTAACACATGTCACATAGGAAATTTTTATGATGACACTGTTAGAGTTGACCTTCTTATTTAGTTTTCATCATATTTTGTTCCATGCATATTTTTGAGTCATGCAGGTAGTAGTAGCTGCGGCAGTGTGCACACATAGAGATGTGTCCGTCTATGTGCGTGCAAGCTACAACAGTATTATGTTTAGCCGAGTCAAATGCATACATGCAAGGTTTAGTTAGTGGCTGCATGGATAAATTGTTAGCTGACTTGAGAGATTCCCGGGTAGTTATCTAGGCGTGCCATGGTTAAGTTGTGTTAGTGGCCGGACCTCCCGGCCAGTTAGTATGTGCATGAGGCCCACCCCTGTTGTACGCAAAGGTATTGTCGCACACACACGATCATGGAGCTGCACACTCTTGTCGGTGTAGTAACTCATGCACGACCGTGAAATTGCACACTCTCTTTGGCATAGTCACACACGTGTGGCAACCAAATGTACACTCTCGCCCGCATAGTCACGCACACACGACCACGGAGTTGCACACTATCGTAGGCGTATATGCCCACTCTCGCTGGTTGCGGGAGTTGCACAAGCACGGTGGAGTAGTTGCTCATGCGCGATCGCGAATTTGCATACCCTTGTCAGCATAGTGCCCATGCACGGACTGCGTAATTGACATTCTCGTTTGATAGTTTCTCACGCACGACTATAGAGTTGCACACTCTCATTGGCATAGTAGCTCACACACGGCTACGGAAGTTACACACGCACGGCGGCATAATCGCACACGCACAGCCATGGAGTGACACGCTCTCGTCGACATAGTTTCTTACACACAAACTACGGGGTTGCGCACTATGGTCGGATTGTAGTTCACGCACGGCTGTGCGAGTTGCACATGCGTTACGGCATAGTCGCACAATCATTTTTGCAGGAGTCACACATGCATGGTGTCATAGTCACACATGCACAATCGTGGAGTTGCATGCTCAACTTGGCATAGTTGGCCACATTCACTGCTACGTAGTTGGACAAGACCACGAACAATGAAAATGCACATCCGCGGGGCGAAGCGAAAGTTGCACATTAACTACTAGGCAGTTGGCCAGTGCAGCAGACGAAGTTGCACATCTCACTAATAGGGGATAGTTTGGGTGGAGGGGTCATTACTGAAAACCTATGTCCACGGTGTATGAGGAAAAGTTGCACATCGACTGTCAGGTAATTGCACATCAACTGCAAGACATTTGCACCAAACGGTGACTAAATTGCACACAAAAAAGTTCATCAAAACATACATATATGGGATCTAGTTTCGAAGAGCACGTCGCGAGGATTCATATGGTGAAAACGGATCTTAATTTCGATGTTCAATGCAAAAGTTATGACTTTTTAAAAATTTAGAAATCCGAATTAATTATGTTCACACCTTTCACATGGTTGTCTTATATTTCTTTCCTTTTTTTGTCTCTACAGGGTGTGTTTTCTAATAGGGATTATATTATTTTTTAAAAGTTACAAAGGATAAAACATTTTCCTTTATAGATTTAAGACCAACATTTCCTTTTTTGGCTGGCTGCTCCGGAACCCTAGGGAGCAGCCGGCCACTGTGTAGACGCGTCCTTATTTGTATTATGACAATGTGACATTAATAATTAATCTTAAAAAATGTCATGTATATGTTTTTGATGTTGTGATCCACATTAGATTTTAAATCTTTGTTGATAGTCAGGCCGGAAGTCCTAGCTCTTGCCTTTAACTAAGATCAGGTTGGAATGGGGCGCTGTGTATGTTCTTCTGGTTGGAAGTAATTAACTTGGGTTTCAGGTTCTGAAACCGGAGTACAAACTACTAATAAACTGCGCACAAACCTAATAAAATTGTGATCACTACATGTTTTACAATTATTTAGAATTAATTTCATTTGCCACAAATATTCATCAAATTCACAGATTTTACCCATTAATGAGGAAGTCTTCAATTTATACAACTATTTTAGACATTTGTGCCAGATTTTACCCTTTAACCCCCTTGTGACAGTTTTTTACCCCTAAATTATTGTTTTCCAATTTGGCATGCCTCTTTTTTGTGCTGGTTTTAGCACCGGTTTTTTTAGCTGACAAACCTGACCTGACTGGCCCGTGCCACACACCACCTTCTTCCTTCCTCCCCTCACTAGACCACCCGCCAACAGCTACCAGCCGATCTAGCGCTGGCGAGCACCTCCCAGATCCCTATGCCATCCCTGCCCTGTTAGGCCTAGAGACCTTCTTCTCCACCATGCATGGCGCATTCCTCTCTGCCTAGCATGCAACTCCCGTCGACGGCGCTAGCGACCTTAGGCGACCAATGATCTAGTCATGGGCCGCTAGAACTGGTGGTGGAGATGTGTGCATCCCCACGCTCCTGTTGCTCTCCCTAGCCCGCAACAACCTATCCGGCCAACTTTCACGTGCTCTCCGGTAACTCGCTCTCCCGCGACATGCTAGCAGGGCTAGTAGAGAGCCCACTGATTGCTCCATCTCAACCTCCACGACAACAAGATCTGTACCACCCGCGACTTCACCGCCGCGCTCTGGCTGCTCTCCGATACGTCTCCAACGTCTCTATAATTTTTGATTGTTCTATGCTGTTTTATTTTCAATCTTGGATGTTTTATAATTATTTATAGTTATTTTATATCATTTTTTGGAACTAACCTATTGACATAGTGCCAAGTGCCCGTTGTTGTTTTTTCCATGTTTTTTACATCGCAGGAAATCAATATCAAACGGAGTCCAAATGCCACGAAACATCACGAAGATTTTTTATGGGCCAGAAGGAAGGCAATGGGCCCTGGTTGCACCTGGGGGGTGCCCGAGGGGGGCACAACCTACTAGGGTGCGCCTGGAGGCCCAGGCGCGCCCTGGTGGGTTGTGCCCACCTCCGCTGCCCCCGGTCCGCTTTTTTGCTCTATAAATACACCAAAAATACCAGAACCCTAGGGAGTCAACGAAATATTCATCCAGCCGCCGCAGAGTCCAGAATCACCCGATCCAATCTAGACACCATCACGGAGGGGTTCACCACTTCCATTGGTGCTTCTCCGATGATGCGTGAGTAATTATTTGTAGACCTTCGGGTCTGTAGTTAGTAGCTAGATGGGCTTCTCTCTCTCTCTCGCTGAATTCTTAATTAAATGGTCTCTTGGGGATCCATATGATGTAACTCTTTTGCGGTGTGCTTGTTGGGATCTGATGAACTTCGAGTTTATGATCAGTTATATCATTTTATATCCATGAAAGTTATTTGAGTTTCTTTGATCTCTTATAGCCTCGTATTTCTTCTCTAATATTTGGATTTTGTTTGGCCAACTTGATCTATTTATCTTGCAATGGGAAGAGGAGGCCCGTAGTGGGTTCGATCTTACGGTGCTCGGTCCCAGTGACAGAAAGGGAACCGAGACTTATGTATCGTTGCTACTGAGGATAAAAATATGAGATCTATATCTACCTATAGATAAATGGATCTTGTCTACATCATGTCATCGTTCTTATTGCATTACTCCGTTTTCTATGAACTTAATACACTAGATGCATGCTGGATAGCAGTCGGTGTGTGGAGTAATAGTAGTAGATGCAGGCAGGAGTCGGTCTACTAATCTTGGACGTGATGCCTATGTAATAATAATTGCCTGGATATCATCATAATTATTTGAAGTTCTACCAACTGCCCAACAGTAATTATTTTACCCACCGTTTCCTATTTTTCTCAAGAGAAGCCACTAATGAAACCTACGGCCCCTGGGTCTTCTTTCACATATATTTGCCTTGTGATCTACTTTTTCTTTATTTATTTTATTTGGTGTCCGCCTGCCTATCTTGAGGCGCCGTACCCTGGAAGGGATTGACAACCCCTTTAACTCGTTGGGTTGCGAGGTGTTGTTGTTTGTGAGTAGGTGTTGTTTATGTTGTGTTGCTTGGTCCTCCTACTGGTTCGATACCTTGGTTTCATAACTGAGGGAAATACCTACCATCGCTATTCTACATCATCCCTCCCTCTCCGAGGAAATACCAACGTAGTTGTAGCTACCATCAAGGAGAATTTCTGGCGCCGTTGCTGGGGAGGATCTTCAACATTTACCAGGTTCCTAATCACAAATCTCATCTCCTTGCAATTTACATTATTTGCTATTTGCCTCTCCTTTTCCTCTCCCCCACTTCACAAAAATTTGCCGTTTTATTCGCCTCTCTTTTTCCGGTCGCCGCTTTCTTGCTGGATCTGTTTTTGAGTGCAATCTTGTTGTGTGGTCATCATGACTTAAGAGAACACCAAGTTATGTGATTTCGCAAATACCAACAACAATGATTTTATTGGCACTCCACTTGATCCCCCCGCCACTTGTGCGGAGCCTTATGATATTAATACCGCTTTGCTGAATCTTGTTACGAAAGACCAATTTTCCGGTACTCCTAATGAGGAGGCCGTGTCCCATCTTAATACCTTTGTGGAATTATGCGATATGCAAAAGAAAAAAGATGTGCACAAAGATGTGGTCAAGATGAAATTATTTCCAGTCTCTTTGCATGATTCTACAAAAATTATTGGAACAAGTGCAAAGATGCTTTTATCACTAAGTATTTTCCTCCCACAAAAATTATTTCCATTAGAACCTAGATCATGAATTTCAGGCAACTTGAACATGAGCATGTTACACAATCTTGGGAAATGATGAAAATGATGCTAGGGAACTGTCCAACTCATGTGTTAAATCTTTGGATGATCATACAAAACTTTTATGTGGGATTGAATTTTGTTTCTCGTAATCTTTTAGATTCCGCCGCGGGTAGTACTTTTATGGAAATTACTTTGGGCGAAGACACCAAATTGCTTGATAATATCATGGCAAATTATTCACAATGGCATGCCGAAAGAGCTCCTACTAGTAAAAAAGTTAATTCAGTTGAAGAAATTTCTTCTTTGAGTGATAAAGTTGATGCTCTTATGAAATCGGTTGCTAGTAAGAGTGCTCCTATTGATTTTAATGATATGCATTTGTCTACTTTGATTGAGCAATATAGTGCTCCTATTGATGCTATTGACGTGAATTTTGGTATGAAAACTCAGTATTATGATTATACACGTTAACATTTCCGTATTGATTCCAATAATGAAATACAGCACCACGATGACCCGACTCAGTCGTGTATCACTAATTTCAGTAATAAAATTCAGTATTGTGATTATCCACATTAATATATCAATATTGATTTCAGTACTGAAATACAAAATGATAATAATCACACTCAGTTGTATATCACTGATTTTGGTATTAAAATTCAGTATTGCGATTATCCACTTAATATTTCAATACTGATTTCAAGACTTAAAAACAAAACGATGATCACGAGACTTAGCTGTATATCACAAATTTGTTACTAATATTCGATACTGCGATTATCCATTTTAATATTGCAGTATTAATTTCAGTACTGAAAAACAGTTGGATGAACGCATGACTCAATTCTATATCACTAATTCTGATACTAAAATATAGCATTGAGATTAACCATGTTAATATTTCAATACTGAAAAAAGGCACCACGATGACCCGACTGAGTTGTATATTACTAATTTCGGTACTAACATTCAGTATTGTGATTATCCACCTTAATGTTTCAATATTTATTTCAGTACTGAAGTATTGTACCAAGATGACTCGACTCTGTTCTATATCACTCATTTCTGTACTAAAATTCAGTATTGCGATTATCCACTTTAATACTACAATACTGATTTCAGTACTGAAAAACAAAACGACGATCACCCGACTCACTTCTATATCACTAATTTCGTTCTAAATTTTACTATTGCGATTATCCATGTTAGTATTTCAGTATTAATTTGAGTACTCAAAAATAGCATGATTAATATCTAACTCGGTTCTATATCGCTAATTTCAGTATTAAAACTTAGTATTGTGATTATCCAGGTTAATATTTAATATTGAAAAACCGCACCACGATGACCCGAATCGGTTGTATATCACTAATTTTGGTACCAAAATTCAGTGTTCTGATTATCCACGTTAATATTTCAGTACTGATTTCAATACTGAACTAGAGCACCAAGATGACCCGACCATGTTCTATATCACTCATTTCGGTATTGAAATTCAGTATTGCGATTATCCACCTTAATATTTCAATACTGATTTCAGTACTGAAATACAAAACAAGATCACCCACCTCACTTGTTATCACTAATTTTGGTACTAAAATTTAGTATTGTGATTCTTCACATTAATTTTTCAATACTGATTTCAATACTAAAAATAGCACTAGGATGACCTGACTCAGTTTTATATCACTAATTTCGGTATAAATTTCGGTATTGTGATTATCTATGTTAATATTTCAGTATTGATTTGAATACTCAAAAATAGCACGACTAACACCTGACTTCTATATTACTAATTTTGGTATTAAAACTCGGTATTATGATTATACAAGTTAACATTTCTGTACTGATTTCAATACTAAAATACAGCACCACGATGACCCGACTCGGTCGTGTATCACTAATTTCAATACTAAAATTAAGTATTGTGATTATCCACATTAATATATCAATATTGATTTCAGTATTGAAATACAAAATGACGATCACCATACTAAGTTGTATATCACTAATTTTGGTATTAAAATCTCGTATTGCGATTATTCACTTAATGTTTCAGTCGTGATTTCAAGACTTAAAAACAAAACAATGATCACGAGACTTAGTTGTATATCACAAATTTGTTACTAATATTCGATACTGCAATTATCCATGTTAATATTGCAGTATTGATTTCAGTACTGAAAAACAGCTGGATGAACACATGAATCAATTCTATAGACCGGACTCATGATGCCACTGTTGGGGAACGTTGCATGGAAAATAAAAAAAATTCTACGCACACGCAAGATCTATCCAAGAAGATGCATAGGAACGAAAGGGGAGAATGTTTCTACGTAGCCTCGTAGACCGTAAGCGGAAGCGTTTAATAACGCGGTTGATGTAGTCGAACTTCTTCATGATCCAACCGATCAACTACTGAACGTAGGACACCTCCGTGATCAGCACACGTTTAGCTCGATGATTTCCTTGCCTTCTTGATCCAACAAGACGGGTGAAGTAATACATGAGTTCCGGAAGCACGACAACGTGGTGATGATGATGGTGACGGAATATCGCAGGGCTTTGCCTAAGCACTACGAAAATATGACCAAGGGAGTAAACGTTGGAGGGGCGCCGCACATGACTAAACAATTGTCGTGGTTTTCTAGGGTGCCCCCCTCCCCCGTATATATAGGTGGGGGGAGGAAGAAGCAATCAGGAGGCGCCCCCAGTGTCACGGGAAGGAGCGCCCATAGTCATTCCCCGGGGATGTAGCCGATGTTTGGTGAACCTCATTAAAAAATCTCGGTGTCGTGCCTTGCGTGGTTTCTTGGTACTCGGTAGATCGATTGTGCAGCTTGGGTTTATTCTAGCAGATTTGACAACCCACCCATCTTCCAGATGGCTGTAACCCTTATCCTTCCACCTACAGATACAGGTTGCATGTTCTTTTTACATTTACCGCGACGATTACATGCACATCGCTATGGGGATGGAGGTCTTCACCATTAAAGGTGGTGAAGATCTAGATGATGGGTGAAGGGAGGCCAAGATGAACCTGTCTTCCCTCATTCGTGTCCGCATACCGCCATGCACTATGTGGGGTATCTGGTCTACTTCATCGACAAGATCAACAACTAGCGATGCTCCTTGCGGGCGGCGCTCCATTTCAGCCTTCAAGAGGAGACATTTGGTTTAACTCCCTTGATCAACAACATGGCCTACCCTCAAGCCCAAGATGAAGATGTTAGTGTGCACTCCCTCCCATTTTGCTGGCATATTGCTTGCTATTTGTCTAAAGTCTCTTGTGAATGTATCATCAAACACCAAATGATGGAAGAGCCAGAAAAGATAAGTGACCAAGAGAGGCCATGTGAAGTCCACAAACCAAGCAGTAGTAGACCACTCGCATACAGATCAGATGTTCCTAACAACGTCTCTTCTTCTTGTGAAATTCAACAACTTTGGTTCATATGAGAAACTGGTAGAAAATCTCATTTGCACCAAGTGAATCTAGATGAGAATGTCAGTTAATCAAAGCTTGCGCACCAGTACAATTAAATTTTTCAATGATTCTATTATTGAACCCAACATGTAAGTCACATTTGCAATATTCTAAACGTTTCTATCAATATGGTTGCCTAATACATATACTAGAAACCACTATTAACATATTTGTTCATATGTACGATTTACAAATATCTATCATGTTATTCAATAATATTAAAAGATATATGGACAAACACACACATATATATGCTGATATATGTTTATACACTATATAGTTTATGCAATATTAGAAAATTATTTTGAAGGATTTTAACAAAAAGAGATTTGGTAAACCATACAATTTAAATTATGTAGAAGCAAAAATTTGATTGATATACATTACAATTGTGTATTGATGAATATATTTTTGAAAACATTCTTATGTGACTGAGTAATAAAAATTGTATTAATTGAAATTATAATATGGTCACTTAATTTAGAATATGTATAAGAGTTCAGTACAAAAAATAGTTATTTTACATCGCCATGGGCACAAAAAGTTCAGTACAAAATTATAGTTTATTATAAATATTAAGAAAATAACACATTGTTTCAAGCAAAAAGAAAGGGGGGAAATAGGAACTAATAACCGCAGCATTATGCAGTTCTATGGGAAAAGGGAACCTTCAAATCTTAACTTGAGGATTCAAACACATCGTTCATTGCAGCCCCCACACGGAGCCCCACTTTGACCAGTTTTTACCCATTTATGCTTGGGCAGCTGCGTCAATAACATGCATCAGCTACTCAAAGTTTTACATGTGCATGAGCGAGAGTATGGAATAGGCCCAACTCACGATCAACAATGGGATGAGACGTTATTGTTGCACATATAGCAGGAGCTAGGATAGATGATACATGTGGAGGGGTGGCGTAAACCTTAGGAGGTATGGTGAACTCGTCGACAACCTGTTTCTTTTTTCTGGATCTTTGATATTCTTCTTAGCAACACGTCCATTCTTATCTTTGACAATATTTTTCGCAGCATGGACATTTTTGTGCAAGCAAAATCGACTTGAAAATTGAATCAAGACAATTATCATATAATCTTTTTGAACAACCTGACTAGAACACCTTGTCTTTTTAATTAACCTGCGGTGTCCCAAGGGTTTTTGAGCCATGAGAGTCCACATGGTCGTCATCCTCCTGGTCCAAGGAAGTCTGAGCCCACTGGCGGTCCCGGGCCATTGGTGGTAGGTCACAGATGATACAAAATCGAAACTCTTTTCACTAGCCAACATGCACAAAAACATGACACGTTGCTCATCCAACATGACTAAAAAATCCCCCTCTGCACACACATAGGTCCACGTGCATGAGGACACCCTAGGTTGGCAAGTAACTTGATAAACATGCAGTGAGGGAATATGTGTGCAAACAACTCAACACAAAAATTTGTTAGGAAAACAAACTCCTATCACTGCGTAAGGTCCCTCCTTTGTTTGCACGCAACAATTCACAAAATTGCAGTGAGGGAATATGTTTGCTGCCAAGTTAACAAAATATTGTTCGGTTCGGCGAGGGGGGATCCTAGCTTAACATCAGGACTCCCTTGTTTGCAGGGAACTTGGCAAAATTATTTTATTGACAGGCATCTTGTACCTTGCATAATTTGAAGGTTCCCTAATACTCTTGGCAGCGCCTCGAATCTTGCCTCAAAATTGAATGTCTACACAAAACTCTGAGGGGGGGTCCACGATGTTCAGTGTGATGCCACGCCGCCGGGTGACGATGCCACCATGTTGACACGAGTTGCCAACAGGCTTCTCCCTCCGATCCCTGCCCCTCCGCCGTTATAAGAGTAGAGGATGGTGAGTGAACTTTGCCATGGGGGGGTCCACGATGTTCAAGTACTCACTACCATGGCTGAGGGTGAATCTAGCTCCGAGTGGGACAAGTTCAGTCATATCAAGCACGTCGAGGCTTATGCAGAGGATGGAGAAGATGAGAAGAAATGGCATGTGTTCTACACATCTGAATCCTGCAACATAGAGACAAATATTCATCAGGTAAGATTATGGTCTCTCTCTCTCTCTCTTTCAATCTAGCTAATAATATTCTTCCTTAATGTAATATTTGTTGGTTCCATGCATATTATTTTCATCAGTATGATATAGGATAGCTGAATGTATATCTCCCACTGTTTTGTTTTGCTTGCCAGGATCGATTGGTGGAAGAAGAGGACTAGGCTGCAACTCCAGCGGAATGAGGAAGGTTACATCGATATCCATGTATATATGTATGTATATCTGGTACTATAACTTCTTCTAGTTTTGAGTATTCTTACCTTTTTCATGACAAGTAGAATTTCATGTTTGATATGACGACCAAATCCATGCAGGTAGAATCGATCAAATAAATCAAGGAGGCATCCGCTTCTTCCATGGCCAAGCTAGCTCGTTCATATCAAGTGTTTATCCATGCAAATCCCTGGGAGCGTGATGGAATTATTTCCTGTCTGTCGCACCGAACTTTGCATGAAGCTAGAGCTCGGTTCTATGGCCACATTTGATATATAGGCAAGGCCGCTACAGACTCTGCTCCCAGCAAAATGGTATTAGGATTTTCATCAGGAGATCAGAGGATCACCTAGTCGTTAATTTGAATGCTTTAGTGAACTTGTCAAAGATGTGATGTATGTAAGTTGTGACCCACAATACATTTCATATCTCCTTTGATGGTTGGGTCGGCAGGCCCAGTTCTCTGTTTCAGTTTGTATAGACAATAACTTGCTTCAACTCCTCGCCATTTTCAGTTTGGTAAAGAAGCCACATTACTGAATACAGGGAAAAACAACAACTATATACTGTCTGCAGAGATTCAGACATCGTATTTATTTTTCAGGAAGTCTGTCATATATGCTCACAAACTTAGAGATATAAAGTTCCTGGTACACTTGCTGGTGAAGAAACATGATGACCATGGCAGGCTGTTGTTTCTGCTCTGCTCTCACAAAGCACCTCAACGTTCCTGGTGCACTAGTTGGTTCTCTGACACCTGCTGGCTGGATGGTCCATCCATCTGTTGTTTCTTCAATCAGTACAGTCATGTTGCTGTGTTCTGGATGTAAGCAGTTAACTTGGGTTTCAGGTTCTGAAACTGGATTCTCCTTTTCGTAGGGCCTAAATTAAGCCCTAAACTTCATTTGATTGCACTGCACGCTCTCAACATTCCTGATCTGGATATCTATCTTTCTCTTTCTATCAACATTGATTCCACAAGATAGTGGTGACCTTAGCAGGCTGTTCTTTCTGCAGTGCACCTGATGGAGTTTAGGCTACTCTGCTCTGCTCTCACAAAGCACCTTAGGTTGCAACTTCTCTGAAGCAGCTGCGTTGGCTATTTAATTAGGGTTCTCTGAATAACTATGAATTTTTGGGATAGCTCGATTAATAGCACATTGGTATTTCAGTTGTTGTATCGCAGCAACACAAATGACCGTCTGTAAAGTGGAGACATTCCGGACAAATATTCATCAAGTTCAGTCACATCAAGCAAGTCGAGGCATATGCAGAGGATGGAGAAAATGAGAAGAAATGGCATCAAGCAAGTTCAATCTTTGCCTCCGTTTGAAAAAAAATAAAAAAATTCAATAGCTGATGTTTCTCTCTGGAAATTAAATAAACCAATGAGATTGGTTTCGCTGCAGGTTCTGAAAGAAGCAAATTGCTGCATGCATGCGCCCTAAACTTCTTCAGGTTCTGAACGCACATTGGCAATCGACAAGAGTGATTCAAACTGCACATTGGTGTGTAACGAACTGTATATCACCACTACATTATGATTCAGACATTGCATACATGGCTGTCGCTGTTCTGAAACCACTACATGATGGAGCTCGCTTCCTTGGTTCGGTTCAGTCCAAGATGACGAGGGACAGCCTGCCTAGCTAAATGCAAGTAATACACAGATAATTTAACTTGCTGTAGAAAAACAAAATAAATCAGTCGAGACACGGACTAGCTAATTGAAACCTGGAGTTTGTCTGATCTGATCTAGTTGACCCGGTACATGCTCGTTGATGATCACTTGGTAGCAGCTAATTAACAACAACCAACTGCAGTCTTCGATTGGATCTAGTTTACCCGGTTCATGCTCCATTATTGGCTAGCTGGCGGTGCTTGTTTGTGGGTACATAAGACTAGCCACAGTGGGAGTAACTTCAGTAGTAACATCGAGTCCAACTCAGCAACTTTGCTTATGTGGCAATGAGTTAATGAGGAGAGCGGTAGTTACAGTAACTTAGCTAGTTACTGTAACATCACATGTCCCAATGCAATATGATTCTATAACCTAATAAATGAAGCTTTGCATGTTACCACACTTATGTTACTACCCACTATGAAGGTAGTAACATAGTCTAGGGATTTGTGTATGTTACTAGTGTATGTTATTATGCATTGTGGCTAGTCTAAAGCAACTAACTACTTGTCAATAACTACTTGTGCTTGACCTGATGAATTGAATGGGTGGAGGTTCATCCAACCGATACCATCGTCTATAGCTGCTCTATGTCAGACACACCAACAATAGTTCAGATTTAGTCCCTCCGTACCAAAATACAAGATGTTTGTGCAATTCAAATTTTGGTACAGAGGTAGTACTAATCACCTATCAATTGATGAATAGGCCCCACATGGGCCATCGATATTCTTCATATTGCTTTTTTGTGCAAATCAGGAGGTTGTTTCGTAACTTGATAATTTAATGTGTATTGCAATCATGCAGCAAAATTTTGATGGTAATATAGTTTAGATATTGTCTATAGTTATTTCATAACTATTTTGTATTTTGTTATTGCAGTTGACAATGGCGATACTAACCTTTGTCTAACTAATTACTTTTCTTATTACATGATACTCCGCATATTCTTCTCGTCGTTGGGCTTTGGAAAATATCATGTTTGATACACTTCCTTTTTATTTCCAGAATTTAGAAAGGAATTGCCAACGCCCAATCAACTGTGATATTGTCAAGTATGAGACAACCGAGTTAGTAATCGACTTAGTTTAGTGATTCTTTGCCGGAGGCGGACGAATGGCTCTCGGAGGCGCAGCACCCTGATATCTGCATCAGTGAGTTCCTGCATCAAGATGGCTGCATTAAAAGCTTAATGAATTTGCAGGTTACAGATACATATCCAATACACGATGATACACAGTGATCTACTGGTCTGTGCACAGAGTCAACATTCTCAATTAATGTCATCTACGTTTGCATGCGAAAGGTACATGTGTCAGTTATAAATGTTGCAATTAATATCACACCAATGTTGAATGGAGATGACTCATTTCAATTTTCTTTCCAAAAAAGAACACGTTAGGTGAGAAGCCGGTAGTAGTACTAGTTGATGCTATCACAAACATGAGTTAGGTCCCTTTGAGCTGGTTTGTCTCCCAGATAAACCAAACACTAACCATGTTATCTATTTCTAAGGCATATCGATCTAAGTATTTTTTTGCGGTGGAAAATAATCGATCTAAGTATTCTTATATTAAACCCAGTTATCTATTTCTAAGGCACGTCGAACCAAGTATTGTTCTGTTAGATTACTACGTATATAATGTCTTATGGGGCATATAGGCTATTCAGTGTTAATTCATCATAAGTAGAAAGATTTAATGCTAAACTGCTAATGGATGATGGAGGACAGAGTTTAGTATGCTCATATGACTAGTAAATAGAGTGTAAGACCATTTATGATTGGCAGCAGAGCTCGTACAGGTAATAGATGCATGGTGGGGCTGGAGTGGGCCAGGCCATGGACAGAACACAAGACAGTACCACATCTATATCTGAACATAATTGTGACCAAAAGTCATAATACAAACTGACCAATATAGTGACGCTAATCCCTATGCATGTTTAAGGGTGAGATTTCAGTGAGCTGCGCCGCTAGGTGCTCCTACGCATTTTCCTTCTTTGCCTTTCTATTTTCCTCCAGATCTAAACTTTCTCTGTTCACTAAATAGAAACACAATTGCTACAAGGAAATTTTTTCGTAACTTATTGACTTTTTTATAGATTGAATAAATAAGCCAAGTCTAGGCAGTGTTGTCTTCACACTTGCTTCTTTATGCCATCAGGAGATGAGCAATTTCAGGATGCTCCCTCTTACCTACTGTTTTCACATGGGAGATAAGAGTATATAATAGATCTTTTAACATGGGAGGCAAAATTGCTCTCAGGAGATTGTTTTGTAACTTATTTACTTTTGAGAATGTTCTTGAAAACCAATGCACATTATCCATTGAAGTATTGAAGGCCCATTTAATACAAGAATACCTTCTGCCAATTAATTATTTGGTGCCTTTTCCCTTTCAGCGATGAAAAATAAGAAGTGGGACCTTTTTTAGTTTCCTATTCATAGTGGTTGTAGTGTCCTTGTAACCCATATATATTGGTGGTCCAGCCTTACCATCCATTTCCCAACGCACGCGATAGGCGTAACAAAGGCTATGTATACCAAGCACACTATGACTATTTTTACTCAAAAACGAAAATAAAAGATAAATGAATATACAAATAATAATCTTTCATTTGATGTGCGCAACATTTCACCATTGCCAGCTGTTTGTCACATGAATACAGTACAATGAAACAGTGTTTAATCTAAGTAGATGTAGCAATACCCACATAGCATGTGAGGAGAGATTAGCTAATTTTATGCCAATAATTGAGTAAATTGTCAGTCTTCGGTACGCATTGTGAGGTGATGACAGATCATGGCAGTAAACAAATAATGATTGAATCAATCGAGCTTAGACTTCTGACCCTGATGGCATCGATGGCATTAAAAGAAGAGGCTGATTATGTCTACATGCAACTTGGTGAAACCGATGCGTTCAAGTTGACATTTGAAATAATTAATCACAAATATTTACCTCGATAATGCATCAAGGAAATGATTCTATGAAGATGATTTTCTTTACAAAAAGAAGGTTTGCATTTGAGGTAGTGCATATGTACCTCTATGTGTTTTCAACGAGATGATATGTTTGGCATGTACCCACATCTAATCAACCGACTTTTTGGCCAGGTCCAAAAGTTTTGTGTGCTGCATTTTTAGTAAATAATCACAGGCTCGACATAAGATCCATAACATATGTATCAAAAAAAATGTTAAATTCAAACTCGATCCGAGCTTCATGAACAGACAACAGAACAAAACAATAGAACCGATTTGTGATTACTAGTCATAGAAGATTTTTTATTTATTTCTCAATGTGCAGATAGAAGTTTGGACATGAAATTTTGTGACATAGATGGAGGTCACCAATGTAAATGTTGTGATTTTTGTTAGAATTTTATGTCATTTTGAATGTGCACCGAGGCCGATTAGATGACACTTATAAGGGAAGACAACACTAGTTTCTCCCTGTTCATAACCTCCGCCTACTTTCAATGTAATTTGTTGGCAATAATTATTGATACTTATTCTAAAGACTTGCATATAAATGATTAAAGATATTTTAAATGCAACCAATCTCGAGTGCTCTATGCGTATTATATATCATGGAGATATCAATAATAGATTAAATTTACTAATGATGCTAGAATAATAAAACCTCTTGCTTTAATGAATTGACGAAGTCTAGTTTCAGGATAGAAAGAGCAGGCGCCAGTTAGTTAGCTGGACTAGTAGTGCTAACCAATGTGTTACTGCAACCATCCCAAACCCTTGACAACTACAGTTCGCTTCTTTTGTCTTTATACCGTTACCCCATCATATTATAGTAACCGCTCTCTCATAACTCCTTTTTAGCCACAATTCTGCATTGTTATCGGCTCATTATTGGAACGGATCATGTTCGAGGCTGGAGCGTAAAATTACATAAGCAAGTCATTAGTCATTAGTCATTACACATGACGACAATAAAACACACAACACAAAGCACCACTTGTCTATATAGAACATGATCCCATGTGAAGAGTGATCAACTAATAGTGATGCCTATAAGTGATTAACTTGTCGTAGTCTTCGGTACGTGGTGGGAGGCGATGAGAGCATCCCAACAACAAAAGAATATAACACTTGAATCGATCTAAGCGTATACATCCGGTCGTGATGGTGTCTAAGAAATGGAAAGAAAAGAGGATGCTTGTGGTTGTAAACAACTTGGCGAGATCGATGTATTCAAGTAGACATATAAAAGTAACCATTGTATTAAGGAAAAATGTTTATGATTATTAATTTCTTTACAAAAAGACGTCTTGGGTCTATGTTATTAGCAAACCTGGTTGCCACTAAGTTTTATCATTACATGTCTACTCTTTATTTTTCTTGATGTCCCGGATGTGGAAATGTGCCCCAGTCTTAAGGCCCTTTACATCGACCCCTTTGTTATGGAATTTATTTGGGAAATAATAATTAAATTGTGCAGTAGCTAGCTAGACATCGACGACTTCTTGACTGTCTACTACAACAGTGTCGGTCCGGCCCCGATGAGGGAGGGGCCATGACGTTGGCATGCCTTCATCACTCTTCAGTGCTTGTAGTCATCGTTAGGTGGTCTACGGACCTGCATGTATTTTTTTACGTCTGGTGTTCTTTGAACTACCTTGGCAGATAATGAATGGATCCAAAGTTTTCTCGAAAAAAAAGACATCATATTACAAATTGATAGACTTAATATGCCCTTCGAATTCAGAAAGAAAAACAACTTCCATAGAACCCAAAAAGGACGGGTTCTACTACTATCGAGATGACCGAGCAAACCTTTCCAAATCAATGAATCTGCACCATGCAAGACCAATCATTTAATCAAGCAGGCCGCAAAGTTGATCCTCCATCCAAAAAAGCTTGTCTTAAATTTGTGTAGAGACATCCATTATTACATTCTTCATCCAAAAAAGCATGTCTTAAATTTATCTAGATACGGATGAATCTAGACATATTTTAATGTTAGATATATCCGTATCTAAATAAATTTAAGATGATATTTTTGAGATGGAGGTAACATTACACTAGTATTGATAAGGACACAATGCGATTAGTCCCAGCCGGGCGGCTCAAACAACCCAAAACACGCGTCACAGTCGTAAGTCTATGTACTTGAGAGTTGCTAGCTACTCTTTCCGTCCCATAATATAAAATATTTTTCGAGCTAACATAGTTTAAAAAACATTTTTATATTCTAAGATGGAGGGAGTATCATCCAACTCAACCTGAGTGTGATGGCGAATTCTCAAGTGAAGCAAACTAGCATCATCAAAGTAGACTCACTGGTGGAAAAAAGGCCTTTGGTCGCGGTTCGCAACTGCCATTAGTCGCGGCTGCGCAACCGCGACCAGCAAAGCGCGACTAAAGCCCCCAACCTTTAGTCGCGGCTGCTTAAGAACCGCGACTAACGGCCCGTCCCGTGGGCGCCAGTGCCGTCAAGGCGGAGGACCTTTAGTCGCGGTTCTTCGCCAACCGCGACTAAAGGCCGCCGCAGTTTAGGGTTTTAGCCCCCCTAAACCTGTTTTCTGTTTAATTTGTATTGTTTTATTTCTTTTGTGCTTTATTTTAATTTTGAAGGAGTTTCATATATTCTACGGTACTACATACATGCATATGAATGTACAATTTCAAATAAATTTGAAATTAGAACCAAAAGAATTCAAGAGGAATATACAATATATATTCAATATCATCGGATGACCATATACAATTTTGAACAAGTTTCCATACATGATTTAATCCATATAAAGTTCTCGTCCTCGCGATAGTGTTCTCCTTTAGGATGGAGGACTTCCTGCAGAACCATCCAGCTAGTTCCTCTTGAAGTGGTCGGAGCGAGCTTCGGACTAAGCATCCACGGAGGTTATTCCTCTGAGCATTGGTATCACTCGGATCAACCCGCTCAGAGGTGTATCTCGGATCATCTCCTGAACAAAGTATGCACATAGATTGGTCAACGGTGGCTGAATATCCCCAGTCTTAGTCTTTACCCTTTTGAATTCTAGCTCTTTTTTGAATTCACCGACCTTTGTATCTACGAACCGTCTCCAAACCCTACGAGGCAAAGAAAATTAAATGAACAAGAGAGTTATTAGTTACTTGATATTAGGAAATGAAGCGAAATAGGCCGATCGATATAGGCGCAAATGAATGAAAATAATTACTTCGCAGCATTTTTTCGATGTCGGCCCAAAGCTTTGGATCCTTATCCGAGAGTCGTGGACGAGACATTACGAGGTGTTAACTTTAATTACTAGCGAATCCGGTGGAACTGCGGACACGATACATGCACGATCGTCATGCATAACTCATCGATTAGCCGCCACATACCATGCATGGAGTAAACAAAAGAGAATGTGCTCAAGATGAAACACTCACCCAAAATGGTAAGGAAATAGAATATCACTTTTGAGTTCTGCTTTGTAAGAAACGCCACAGTCTGCCTCCACGTCGGCGGGGTAATGCTTCAACACAATATCATTAACGATGTGTGGGTCAATGAACCCAACATCATGGATGTTCCTTACTCGCATTCCTTTTCTTCATTACGCATGTATAATAGAGGACACAACAATATAGTTAGGACATATATATAGTGCAGGCAATATGAACGAGATGGGGTAGAAATTAATAAATCACTTACGTAGCGTAGCAACCGATGATAGATTTGTCGAGCTCGCAGCAGATTGAAAAGCTGGAACAATTCACTCAGTTCAACTTGTACATAGTAATGTTTGAAGTGATGCTCATGTCTAACTTCCGCATAAATATAATCTTTGGCGTTTTAATTTTTATGTAACCCTTGTACCAATTCAGCAGACGTTTCATTTGGTCGGTAGATCCTTTTCCACGCAGGCTCGACGAGAGGCCCATTCTTGACATATGTAATTACTACCTCCTTCACGGCAACTCATCAAGGTCTAATAGTTCACGAAGAGTAATACCTAAGTTGGCGCTTGTTCTCGCTTTTCGTTCTAATCAATCCTGTCTGCCGCAGCTTGTATGATCTCGGGGCATCCGGACGAAGGCTTCCACTATAAGCGGGCAATCGATTGTTTACTTTGTTCCCGAGCTGGGCAACTTGTTTCCGCTTTTTATACTTTCGCCTTCTCCGCTCTTTGTTCTCCTTGAACATGAATGCCTGCCTGCAAGTTCACGTGCATAGTCGGTAGGCGATTCTTGTGACTTGGGACGGTGTGCTCAAAATGACTTAGCCCACTTCTTTTGCTCATCGAAAATCTTGGCTTGGGCTCGGGCTCTCTTTTCTTCTTGCAGTCCGCCTTCCATTTCTCCAAATCAGCAGCCGCGCGTCGACTTCCTCGGCACTACGTTCCCAAGGCCTTGTGGGAGAGGCTTGATGATGGCTCCGGTACCTTTGTGGTCTTAGGTACATAAGGGTCCGGGTTAATAATCCAGACTGCTACCTTCTTTGCCATAGGTGGATTGGGGCGGCGTCGATCAACCGCCGGACGAGGATCGGGGCGGCGGATGATCACCCGCCGGACGTTGTGGATGGGGCGGCGTCGGCTGATGTGGCGGAGGTGTAGGTGAACCGCCACCACCACCACCACCACCACCACCGCCACCGCCACCACCACCACCGTGGGGGTGGACTTGTTGTCCTTGGCGCCTCGCTCGAAACTTGATAAACTTCTTTTGCCATAGAATGTAATGGCGCTTGACATCTCAAGTCTTTTCTCCCCTTGGTGTAGCAATTTCAATCTCCAAGTCCTCAAACCCTTGGACTATGTCCTCCACCGTGACACGAGCATAGCCATCTTTAATGGGGTTGTTGTGGTGGAGTGCTCCAGGTAAACATGGTAAAGCACTGCCGATGGCTACCTTCATGGCTATGTTCCCCATAGGATATACAGATGACATTCTTTCATCTCCTTTATATCGTCCACGGGTAGCGAGGAGGCTCGGTGCAGTAATTTCGACCACCGAGGCTCCGGTGCATAATTTCGATCGTCGGTGCATCTGCACCAGCCGGTGGGGCCTCCGTGGAAGCCACGCTGCTTTACGCTGCTGGCTTCCGAGATCCATTGGATGATCTTCATCTGCACCGAGCTGAATCTCTTTCGCTACTAGTACACTCATGGTTTTCTTCATCACTTCCATTTCCGATGCCAACCGCGCCACAACATCCGCTTCCGATCCATCTTTCTCTTACGGCTTCAGAATCGACGGGTCATCGTTCGGGGAACCCTATTTTCCACGGAATGTGCCCCATGCCTCGTACACGTCCTCCGTGTTCAGGATTCCCGAGGGCTTTTGTCGTGCGTCGTTCTCTCTGTTGAACTTGATCTTCCCTCTTGAGCATCCTTCATTGCGTCAATAAGGGCTTGGGTGGGTTTAATTAATTTGCCTGGTAAACACACTCCCCTGTCTCCGGGTTGGCGTTCCCCATGCCCGTACCACCAGCTTTTGGCCCTTGGGTCCCATCCTCCGCACTGGACGGATTCCTCGCGCCCTCAGCTCGTTCTCCATCTTCTCGAACCTAGGCACCCAAATGCGATACCCTCCTGGCCCCATAACATGATTGTACTCCTTCTTAGCCGCATTTTCCTTATTTTGTTTCGATATTTGAATGAACTGCTCCGATTTCTTTTGCTTCACAAATTCTGGCCAATCATCTTTCAGTTTCTCATATTGTCCTCGAAATCCGAGTCTTGTTACGCTTGACAAAGTCATGGGCTAGATTTTGCTTGAATTTCCGTGTCGTCGGCCATCTTATGAAGAGCGAACTGTTTGACTTTCCTCCTCCTCTCCTTGTTTTCCTCAATCTTGTTACCCTCCTCATCGAATTTGTTGTATTCGGAGGTAGAACGAAATGTTCCATAAGCTTCTTGAAGCAATCTTTTTGTTCTCTTATCTACAAAAGTGAAACCATCAATTCGTGCCTTCTTTGGCTCATTCCACTCTGGGCGGTGATCGAGACGTTGTCTCTAACAATGACTCCGCATTGGCCGACAAACTTGGTGGCGTTCTTGCGGGGCTCCGGTGACTGCTGCCGGTTGCCTGATCGACAACTGGATGGTGCATGTTTCTCCTGGTTTCATCGTCTTGGTTGCGCCACGCTTTGACGACGTACTCGATTGTTTGACGATCCGCCGAGGGCTAAAATAAGAAAGAGAGTCGCGCGTTAGTACACATATATATATTTATTCAAATCAGTTAGTTTGTATCACCGAGGCTCAATGTATATATATACCTCGGCGCGGAGGCGGTTGCTACTTCCATTTGAAGATAAATGCGTTTATCGGCGTTTCTTGACATCATCTTCTTGTGGCGCCCTTCATCTTCACCGTCAAGGTTCGGATAAGAAGAGATATCATCTTCTTCTTCTCCGGTCGGCACATATTGAATATCGCCGTTTATGATGCGAACATATGTGCTTCACCGTCCGGATCATAGTTGTCCATAATCGGGTCACTCTATCGTCCGCCATTATGTCGATCCTGAAAACATGTAGTAAAAACAAATTAATTAAGTGAAGAAGGCGGTGGCGGTGGCGGTGGCGAAAGGCGGTGGCAAAAGGAGGGGCGAGGAAGGGGTGGGAGAGGGTGTCATGGTAGAGCTTGAGGCAGGCGGCAGACGAGCAGGCGTCACGGAGAGGGAGGCGAGGACAACACACATGTAGTGCATGTTTCCTTTTTCTTCTTCTTCCTTTTTCCTTTTTCCTTTTCTTTCTTCTTCTTCCTTTTTCCTTTCTTCTTCTTTCTTCTTCTTTCTTCTTCTTCCTTTTCCTTTTTGTTTTTCTTTGGCGGTTTTCTGTTGTTTTTTGTTTTTGGGGTTTAGGGTTTTAAGTTATTTACCGTTTTTGTTAAACTAATTAACTAGTTAAAATTAAAAGAACAAAAAAAAAAAAAAAAAAAAAATTCCTTTTCCTTTTCCTTTTCTTCTTCTTCCTTTTCCTTTTCTTTTCTTTCTTCTTCTTCCTTTTCCTTTCTTCTTCTTTCTTCTTCTTTCTTCTTCTTCCTTTTTCTTTTTGTTTTTCTTTCGCGGTTTTCTGTTGTTTTTGTTTTTGGGTTTAGGGTTTTAAGTTATTTACCGCTTTTGTTAAACTAATTAACTAGTTAAAATTAAAAGAACAAAAAAAAAAAAAAAAAAGAAATTCCTTTTCCTTTTCCTTTTCTTCTTCTTCCTTTTCCTTTTCTTTTCTTTCTTCTTCTTCCTTTTCCTTTCTTCTTCTTTCTTCTTCCTTTTCCTTTTCTTTCTTCTTCTTCTTCATTTTTCTTCTTCTTTCTTCTTCTTCTTGCCTGTGAGGACGGCAGGCAGGCATGGCAGTGGCAGGCGGCGCAGGGCAAGGACGGCGGCAAGGCAAGGGCGCAGGCACGGGCGGCGGGCGGCAGGCGGCGGGCGGCGGCGGCGGGCGGGCAAGGCAGGGCACGGGCAAGGGGGCAAGGGCAGGCGGCGCTCACTTTGGGACGGGCGGCGGCGCTCGGGATTGGGGGCAGGCGCAGGCGGGCAGGAACCGGCGTCGGCGTCGATCGGCGTCGGGGCAGGGCTGGCGGCGGCGTCGGCGTCGTCGATCGGCGTGGCAGCGGCGCGTCGAGAGAGAGGCGAATGGGAGGCAAAACTGCTAAGTGCAGTATTTATAGACTAACCTTTAGTCGCGGCTTGGGAGGCGGACCGCGACTAAAGGATTTTGCCGCCGCTTCCGTTCCCGAGCAGAAAGACCCTTTAGTCGCGGTTGGGGACAACAGCCGCGACTAAAGGGTAACCTTTAGTCGCGGCCCGCCTCCCCAACCGCGACTAAAGGTGTGTCTTTGGGCTGGCGCGGTGCGGTGGGATGTTTAGTCCCACTCGCTAGCCGAGAGGCTTCGACATGTGGTTTATAAGCGGCTGCGCTCACCACTTCGAGCTCCTCTCAAATGCGAGCTTACGGGCCTATTCATTTCTAAGAGCACTGTGGGCCTATTGGGCCTTCTGCGGGCTGAATCTGGCCCATTAATGGGTTTCTAGTCGTATTCAGCCGTGGTGGCCCGAGAGGTGGCATATTTTTATTTTTGCCTGTTTTTTGTTTTCATTTTTGCTTTATTTATTTTGTTTTGTTTCTACTTACAACAAAAAACTTATTTATTTTATTTTATTTTGTTTCTAATTACTTATTTATTTTACTTTATGATAATTATTTTTGCTATTAAAGTTTCTAATTACTTATTTATTTATGTTATTAAAATCTTAAAAATACAATTATATATCAAAAAATCAGAAAATAAAACTAATTCATTTTAAATTCTTGTTTTTCTTCTGTTTTTTCTTCCTTTTTCTTCTTTTTTTCTTCTGTTTGTTTCTTCCTTTTCTTGTTTTCTTCTTTTTTCTTCCTTTCTTCCTTTTCCTTTTTCTTCTTTTTCTTACATTTGTTTTTTTCTTATGTTTTTCTTTCTTTGTTTTTTTCTTCTCTTTTTCCTTTTTTCTTCTGTTTTTTTCTTCTGTTTTTTTCCTTTTCCTTCTTTCTTCTTCTTCCTTTTTCCTTTTAAAATCAGAAAAATAAAACTAATTCATTTTAAAATCTTAAAATACAATTATATATCAAAAAATCAGAAAAATAAAACTAATCCCTTGAAGGTTTGACAAAGGTTTGATACATCATTCAGTTCATCGACCAAATACAAAGTTTGGTACAATAAATTATTACACATCAATTCTTCCTTTGTGTCCCACGCTTGCTTACGATTGTGCCGTATCCATGGAGCATCCTCATCATTTAACTTAATGCTTGGGTCGGTGTTCACTTTGAAGGGCGGAATTTCAGCAAACATATTATAATCTTCGACATGTCATCTTGTCCTCCACTCCCACGATGTTTCTTTTCCCCTGAAAGAACAATGTGGCGCTTTGGATCATCGCATGATGTCTTGATCGATTTCTTATCTTTCCGTTTTCTCGGTTTGCTACTCATGTCCTTCACATAGAAAACCTGGCGACATCTTTCGCTAGGGACGAATGGTTCGTCAAGGTAACCAAGATTGTTGAAATCCACCATTGTCATTCCGTATTGCTGGTCCACCTTTACCCCACCTCTGTTAGCTTGAACCATTTGCACGGAACAAAGGGACCTTAAAGGAGGGTCCATAGTCAAGTTCCCATATCTCCTCTATGTAACCATAATATGTGACCTTTTGCCCATTCTCGGTTCTTTGCATCAAAGCGGACACCACTGTTTTGGTTGGTGCTCTTTTTATCTTAGGCGATCGTGTAAAATGTATTCCCATTTATCTCGTACCCTTGGAAAGTCGTTATAGTCGAAGATGGTGTCTTGGCCAACATGTACGGTGATCTACAACATCATTGTCATTCATTAAATGTTTTCTCAACCAACCGCGAAAGTCTCCATGTGGGCCTTCCTAATCCAGGATTGAGCTTCCCGGGTTGTCCGGCGTAAAATATTCTTGTGTTTCTCAAAGTACGGAGCCACCAAGCTGGAATTGGTCGACCTGAGTGTGGTGTGCTTGATCGAGAATGGCCGTCCATACATATCGTTGATTTCCTTCCGATCGTGCCTTTTCCACTTAGTCTCCCCTCGTGCGCGATCGAGGAAGACCAATCGGCTTAAGGTCGGGAACAAAGTCAACACAAAACTCAATTACCTCCTCATTTCCATAGCCCTTGGCGATGCTTCCTTCTCGCCTAGCACGGTTCTGAACATATTTCTTTAATACTCCCATGAACCTCTCGAAGGGAACATATTGTGTAGAAATACAGGACCGAGAAGCGGAAATCTCTTGACTAGGTGAACCAGGAGGTGCGTCATAATATTGAAGAAGGATGGCGGGAACACCAACTCGAGCCCGACAAGACATTGGATCACATCGTTCAGAACCGTGGTAGAACTTGGATTGATTACCTTCGAGAGATTGCATTGAGGAATGCACATAGCTTCACAATGGCTAATCGAACATTTTCCGGCAGAGCCCCTCAAAGCAATCGGAAGCAATTGCGTCATAATCACGTGGCGGTCGTGAGACTTGAGGTTTTGGAACTTTTCTCCGCCATGTTTATTATTCCCTTTATATTGGGCGAGAATCCAGACGGGACCTTCATCTTGCTCGGGCATTCAAAAAGATGACCTTCTCTTCTTTGGTCGAGCGTAGCTGGCACGACCTTGAAACCATTCGGATGCGGTCATCGTGGTCTTTCAAACGTTCTTTGGTCTGCCGTGCTTCCTTTGTATCATTTGTCTTCCCATACACGCCCAAGAAGCTTAGGAGGTTCACGCAAATATTCTTCGTAACGTGCATCACGTCGATTGCAGAGCGGACTTCTAGGATTTTCCAATATTCTAGCTCCCGAATATAGATTTCTTCTTCCACATGGCTGCGTGCCCGTCGGCTCCCTTCGAACTGATTGTCCGCGGGACCCTTTCCAAAGATGACTTTCAAATCCTTGACCATATCAAATACCTCGGCACCGGTCGTTCCGCGAGCTTCGCCGGTGATCTGCCTTGCCATTGTAATGCTTGCCTTTCTTTCTTCTTGGATGAATTTTGGAAGAAATCGGCGATGCCCAAGGTACACGTTCTTCTTACAATTTGGCAAATGTACACTTTCGGTCTCATGTAGCGGTGCGTGCATGCATTGTATCCCTTATTTGACAGTCCCGAAGGTTACTAAGAGCAGGCCAATCGTTGATGGTTCTGAAAAGCAACGTCGAGGTCAAATTCCTCTTGTTTGTGCTCATCCCACACACGGACACCACCCCACAGCTGTAAAAGTTCATCAACTAATGGCCTTAGGTACACATCGATGTCGTTGCGGGTTGCCGGACCTTGGATGAGCACGGCATCATAATGAACTTCCGCTTCATGCACAACCAAGGAGGAAGGTTGTAGATGCATAGAGTCACGGGCAGTGCTATGGCTGGAGCTCGCTCGCCAAAAGGATTCATGCCATCCGTATTTAGAGCAAATCTTATGTTCCTTGCGTCACTGCAAAATCTGTGAACCATCGTCGATCTTTCTCCATTGCGTTCCATCTGCGGTGTGTCTCAACTCCCGTCCGACTTACGTTTCTCTTTGTGCCATCGCAACAACTTGGCATGCTTTTTGTTCATGAGCAGACGTTTCAACCGTGGTATTATAGGAGCATACCACATCACCTTGGCGGGAACCCTCTTCACGGGTTTCGGCCCTCAACATCGTCACCGTGGTCATCGCCTCGATCTTATAACGCAATGCGATGCATACCGGGCATTCATTCAAATTCTCGTATTCACGCGGTAGAGGATGCGATCGTTGATGCATGCATGTATCTTGTAACCTCTAAACCTAGAGGGCGGACAACCTTCTTTGCTTCAGTGCGTCTTGGCGGGCAACTCGTTATCCTTTGGAAACATATTCTTCAACATTTTCAGCAAGTTTTCAAATGCCGAGTCAGCTACACCTGCCTCGCCTTCCATTTCAGCAAATCCGATGTGCAGCCCAGCTTTTTGAGACCATCATCGCATCCGGGTACAGCGCCTTTCGTGATCCTCTAACATGCGATCCAAATTCTCCTCTCCTTTTCGGTTTAGCGGCGTCTCCGTGCATCAGCAATGGTCCGACCAAGATCATCAGCGGATCATCACGTGTCTCTTCTTCACCTTCCCTTCACCTTGACATCCTCCATGAAAGTATCACCGAAATGAGCAAGATAGCTTTCATCGATGAAATCATCCCTTCTTCATCTTCTTCCATTATAACCCCTCTTTCTCCATGCTTGGTCCAACAATTATAGCTTGGCATGAAACCCTTCAAGCGGATGCATGTGAACAACTCTTGAGGAAGAGTAACCCTTCTCATTCTTACAGATAACACATGGACAGATAACAAAACCCCCGCTTGTTCGCATTAGCCACTACGAGGAAATCTTTCAAACCCGTAGTGAACTCATTGGAGAGTCGGTTACCGTACATCCATTGCCGATTCATCGCATTATTATAATATAAAATATATAATTAACCATCATGCATTTGTTATGAACTACACACATGCATATTGACACATCAAAGGTTCATCAAGTTGCTAACCGCGATCAAGAGTGTGGCTCCAACACTTCATGTCATGTTTGTTTCATGCTCTTGGGGCATTTCATCAAACACCTTATGTGCATAAGAGGAACCAAAAGCAAACCTACACCCACTTGTGAAGAGAATGGCTCCAAATGGCTAAGTGTTGGCTGCTGGATGGGTATATATAGGGAAGGGCTTTAGTCGCGGTTGGCACAGCAAGCCGTGACTAAAAGTGCCGAAGCCTTTAGTCGCGGTTGGCTGGCCAACCGCGACTAAAGCCCTCACGCACCACCTGGCCACCGAGCGCCAGGGCCCAGGCCTTTGGTCGCGGTTCACCTCCAGAACCGCGACTAAAGGTCCCATTGGTCGCGGTTCCTACAGCTTCGCGACTTATGGGCTGGACGGAAAGCCTGTTTTTCCACTAGTGACTTTGTATCGCCTGCGTCAGCTCTGACAGACATCGGTTGTCGAATAAGACTTGGCCAGAGCTACAACTATGAGCGAGAAGACTTGTGAATGGATCGAGGAAGTCTGTATGTCTGAACGTGATACGGAATTGCGAAGTTTGACAGAAAGCCCTCCATGTAAAACTAAATCTTCTATGGCGGTTGATTTTGTGTGATGCACAGTACTAGCTAGAGCCCAGCTAACAGTAAGTAATACACAGATAATTTAACTTCTTCTTTCTTGATGTAAAAAGCCAAAGAAAGTTAGCCGTTGACGCAGACTAGCTAATTGCACCGGCCAGTTGGTCTGATCTGATCTGGCTGATCCGGTACGTGCTCAACGATCGATCACTAGGTGGCAGCTAATTAACAACAACTCAAGTCTTAGACTGGATCCTTACGCCAACCTAATTAAATTTCTTGACCTGATGAGGAGGCATATATTCCCTCCGTTCCTAAATAATTATCTTTCTAGAGATTTCAACAAGTGACTACATACGGAGTAAAATGAATGAATCTACACTCTAAAACATGTCTACATACATCCGTATGTTGTAGTTCATTTGAGATGGTTAGAAAGGCAATTATTTGGGAACGGAGGGAGTACTGTATATGATATGGGGTCCAATTTAAATGGATGCTTCATCGATCCGATCCAATCATCTCCACTAGCTGCTCTATGCACGATATACAGTACAGACACACCAATAATATTTCAAATTTAATAATTATGTCTACTATGAATTTGCAAACCCAAGTTTTAAAAGCTAGCTGTCATGCATACAAAAAGTATATGCCAACTAACTAGCTGTACTACATATACAAACTAGTGCGCCCCTGCAATCATTCATGGGTTGCTGTCAGTATCATGTTATTATATCTTTATATTATTTTAAAATTTTGGACTATTCTTACCAGTCTGTTAGACTTTGCAAAACGCCGTGTCGGACAAACTTGGAACAGTGGGCAACAGCTCATCTTAGTGATGCTCACGGCGCATGAACAGGCATCACATCGCTTTTTATTTTTAGAATGACCAACGCCGTTTCGCCCGTGACTTTGTCAAGACATGTATGGCCAAGGTAGTTAATTTAGAGCATCTCCAGCCGTTGCCCGCCCCCGAGGCCTAAAAGTCGGCGCCTGGGGGCGAGCCGATGGTAGAATTGGCGCTGGGGGCGGTTGGCATCCAGCTGTCGCCCCTAGACGCCGATATCGGCCCATTTGCGGCCGCATTTCGGCCAGATAAATAGAAAAATGGCCCGATATCTACGAGAAACAGAAAATATTTGGCGTGGTTCGACGTTGATTTCTCAACGTAAATATATATTTTTCGCATAATTCATCGCTGAAAATCAAATAATTCAACAAAATAGTGCAACAACAAATAGTTCAATAAAAGTTATATAGTTCAACAAATAAAAACTCATCACACGTCGAGCTATGTGTCGCCCTTGATCCTCCATACACTGGTGGAAAAACAGGCTTTCCGTCCAGCCCATAAGTCGCGAAGCTGTAGGAACCGCGACCAATGGGACCTTTAGTCATGATTACGGAGGTGAACGCGACCAAAGGCTGGGCCCAGGCGCTCGGTGGCCGGTGGTGCGTGAGGGGCTTTAGTCGCGGTTGGGCGGACCAACCGGGACTAAAGGTCTCAGCCGCCCAAGGCCTTTAGATCATGGTTGGCGTGCCAACCGGGATTAAAGGTTAGACCTTTAGTCGGTTGGTGCGGCCAATCATGACTAATGGGCCGAACCTTTAGTCATGATTGGCAGACCTTTAGTCCCGGTTGGTCTGGCCAACCGCGACTAAAGGGATTTGAGGCCTCATTTTCAAACTCTACCCCCCCCCGGATCGCCTTTTCAGTTTTAGAAAAAACAAAAGAAAATTATGGAAATGTCAAAAAAATAAAATAAAATAAGTTTTCCATGTGATATGTGGTCTAGTTGTTGGGAAAATTAACAAATATGAATTTCGACTTTATTTGCAAAATCTCTCTGGAAATTCTTAAAATTGGCATAACTTTTGCATACGAACTCGGATGAAAAAGTTTTTTATATGAAAAATCATCTACTCGAAAAGTTACATCCGAATTTAACAAACATTTTTAGAATCCCCAAAAACCTAACAGAAAAAAAGATACGGGGCTTTTAAGTTCTGGAGAGGCAAAAAAATTCAAAAAATTTCAAATTGTGGTCAAACTGTGGTCAAACAATGGTCAAACTAATTATTCTAGAATATTAGTGTTACTAAATAATTATTTCAGTTTTTTTAAATTTTGGTCAAATCTGGTCAAACTGTGGTCAAAATGGTCAAACTAATTATTCGAAATATTAGTGTTACTAAATAATTATTGTTTTTAAAACAATAGTTTCAAACTCAAGCAGTGAAATGTGTCACTTCATGCTCAAGCTAAATACGAGGGTTAATAGAATTGACATCCTACTATTGTCGGAAAACAACAAGTGCAGACTTGGAAGCGAGGAGAATAGAACCGGAAGTTAAGCGTGCTCAGTGGGGAGTGGGAGGATGGGTGACCGTTCGGGAAGTTAGATGATTTGGAATTATGAGAGGTGATTAGAGATTAGAGGATAAATTGAGCAGTGATGAGGGTGGTGATTAGAGATTAGAGGTTAAAATAATTCAGAAATTTGAAAATAAAAAAAATGAAAAAATTAGCAAAAAAAATTAGTAAAAAATTTAAACTCTGGAGGAGGCCTTTAGTCCCAGTTAGCCACGAGAACCATGACTAAAGCCTTTAATCATGATTCGAAGAGGCCGCGACTAAAGGGAGTCTTTAATCGCGCCTATGTGGTCGCGGTTGCACAGCCGCGACTAAAGGCCTTTGCGAACCGCGACTAAAGGCCTTTTTTCCACCAGTGATAGGTGCTCCACCAGATCCTCCTGCTGTTGATGATGCACCTGTGGGTCTCGGATCTCCTGACGCATACTGATGTAGGCAGTCCAGGTTGTCGGTAGCTGGTTATCAACTTCGGCTAGAGGACCCTGCCTGTAGTATGGTTCAGTGTCAAACACTGGCTCTTCCTGCTCGCTCTCGATGATCATATTGTGCAAGATGACACAGCAAGTCATGATCTCCCACGTTTGATCTTTCGACTAGGTCTGAGCAGGGTACCGGACAACAGCAAATCGAGATTGGAGCATACCAAATGCCCGCTCGACATCCTTCCTGCAAGCCTCCTGCACCTTGGCAAAGTGGGACTTCTTGCCTCTTGGCACATCATTTGAGATAGTCTTCACAAATGTAGACCATCTCGGATAGATGCCATCAGCTAGGTAGTACCCCTTGTTGTAGTGCCGCCCATTGACCTCGAAGTTTACAGGAGGAGAATGACCTTCAACAAGCTTGGCAAAGACAGGGGAGCACTACAACATGTTGATGTCATTGTGAGTTTCTGGCATACCAAAGAAGGAGTGCGAAATCCAGAGGTCCTGTGTTGCCACCGCCTCAAGTACCACACTGCAACCGCCTTTGGCACCTTTGTACATCCCCTGCTCAGCAAATGGGCACTTCTTCCATTCCAATGCATGCAGTCGATGCTTCCAAGCATCCCAGGAAATCCTATTGCTGCGTTCTATTCTAGGATCCGAGCAGTGTCTTCCGCATTGGGTGTTCGCAAGTATTGCGGTCCAAACACTTCCACCACTACTGACAGAACTTGTAGAAACACTCAATGGTGGTGGACTTGGCCATGCGCCCATAGTCGTCGAGTGAATCACCGGGAGCTCCGTATGCAAGCATCCTCATCGCTGTCGTGCACTTCTGGATTAAGGTGAATCCAAGTTTGCCGGTGCAATCCATCTTGCACTTGAAGTAGTTGTCGAACTCCCAGATGGAATTCACAATCCCGAGGAAAAGCTTTTGGCTCATCCGATAATGGCGCCGAAATGTTTTCTCGCCGTGGAGTGGAGTGTCGGCGAAGTAGTCAGAGTAGAGCATGTAGTAGCCTTCGAGACGGTGACGGTTCTTTGCTTTGATCCGCCCCGGCGCCGAGCCACCTCGCCGCGGCTTTTTCATTGCTCGCCAGTACGCCGGCAAGGGTGGCGAGGACCATGAGATGTTCCACTTCCTGGACGTCGGCCTTGGCTTCCTCCTCCAGTAGTGCGGGAGAGCTTCCTCGTCGTCCGAGTCCATTGCCGAGCCAGGCAAATCGCCGAACACCTTGCGGGCGCGGTGGGCGCGTACCCGCCGCTACAACGCCCATCCACGGCCGGAGACGCCGGAAAAATCGCCTAGCCCGTGGTGGAAAGGCTTCCTCGGCGAAACCTCAGCTCTTTTTCCGGCGAGGATGGGCTATCTAGCGGTGGCTGGCGGTGGGCGGCGCCGGGATCAGCCGGTTGGCGGTCGAGCCCGCAGGGGGTGGGAGGCGAATCTGGGAGATAGACTTGACTTTTTGCCTGACGGTGTGGGCCAGACATGCTTTTCCCTTGCGCCGGAGCCCCCGAGCGCCCCCCAGTGCACCGGTTTCGGCCTGCGATCGCCGGGCCCAATAACGGGCCGCGCCGTCGGATTTTGGCGTCCTGGGGCGCGATTGGGGCACTACTAGGAAAAAGCCTTCTAATGGCGCACCGGTTTTGCCTACTAATGGCGCACTACCGGTGCGCCATTAGCATCACGCCACTAGAATTTTTTTCTAATGGCGCTTTTGCAGCGCCATTAGAATCTGATATTCTAATGGCGCATTTGGCTGATGCGCCATAAGTATGGCCCACGGTGCGCCATTAGTATCTGGTATACTAATGGCGCACCACATAGGAGTGCGCCATTAGTAACAAATTTTTTTCAATTTTTTTTGCAGAATTTTTTTTAAATTTTTTTTTTCAAAATTTCCAATATTTTTTTTATTTTTTTCTTAATCTCAGGCCACTATGGCTTAATCTCGAGTCAATATGCTTAATCTCAGGTCAAATCGTACTCCATGGTCAAACTTCCCAAAAGGTCACCCATCGTCACACTACTCCAGCCCAAGCACGCTTAACTTCAGAGTTCTATCCAACCCCGGCAACAGCTCACTTCACAAGCACTTGTTGATATATCTAGCATATCAATCCTATTATACCTTGTTGATGTCTAGGACTTTGTTCATGTTCATGACTATGATGAAAATTTTAAAAAATATTTCAAACTTCCGGGTCATATTACATATCATTTTTTGAATAAAAAATAAAAAACCAAATTTTTTTTGAAATTGTTTTGCCTCTAGATCTTGAAAGCCCCGTAACTTTTTTCTGTTAGGTTTTTGGGGATTTTGAAAATGTTTAATGGGATTTCCCCGGTTAAATTCGGATTTAACTTTTCGAGTAGATGATTTTTCATATATAAAACTTTTTAATCCGAGTTCGTATGCAAAAGTTATGCCCATTTTACAAATTTTCAGAGAGATTTTACAAATAAAGTCGAAATTTATATTTGTAAATTTTCCCAACAACTAGACCACATATCACATGGGAAACTTATTTTCTTTTATTTTTTTGACATTTTTATCATTTTTTCTAATTTTTTTTAACTGAAAAGGCGGTCCACCGGGGGGGGGGTGCATTCGGTGGAAGCTGGGCAAACTACTAATGGCGCACCGTGGGTGGTGCACCACAACCATGGTGCGCCATTACTAGTTTTGAAAAAAGAAATATTTTTTTTTTAAATTTTGTTTGAATTTTTTTGAAAAAAACTTAGTAATGGCGCACCAGTGGACAGTGATAAAGTTATTATTTATTTCCTCATATCATGATAAATGTTTATTATTCATGCTAGAATTGTATTAACCGGAAACATGATACATGTGTGAATACATAGACAAACATATAGTCACTAGTATGCCTCTACTTGACTAGCTCATTAATCAAAGATGGTTATGTTTCCTAACCATAGACATGTGTTGTCATTTGATCAATGGGATCACATCATTAGGAGAATGATGTGATTGACATGACCCATCCGTTAGCTTAGCACTTGATCGTTTAGTATTCTCGCTATTGCTTCCTTCATGACTTATACATGTTCCTGTAACTATGAGAATTGTGTAACTCCGTTTACGGAGGAACACTTTGGTAATACCAAGCGTCACAGCGTAATCGGGTGATTATAAAGGAGTACTACAGGTGTCTCGAAGGTACATGTTGAGTTAGCATAATTGAGATTAGGATTTGTCACTCCGATTGTCGGAGAGGTATCTCTGGGCCCTCTCGGTAATGCTCATCACCTAAGCCTTGCAAGCATGTAACTAATGAGTTAGTTATGAGATGAAGTATTCTGAGAATGAGTAAAGAGACTTGTCGATAGCGAGATTGAACTAGGTATTGGATACCGACGATCGAATCTCGGACAAGTAACATACCGATGTGAAGGAACAACGTATGTTGTTGTGCGGTTTGACCGATAAAGATCTTCGTAGAATATGTAGGAACCAATATGGGTATCCAGGTCCCGCTATTGGTTATTGACCGAGACATGTCTCGATCATGTCTACATCGTTCTCGAACCGTAGGGTCCGCATGCTTAAGGTTTCGATGACAATTATATTATGAGTTTATGTATTTTGATGTGCGAAGTTTGTTTGAGTCCGGATATGATCACGAACATGAAGAGGAGTCTCGAAATGGTCGAGACATAAAGATTGATATATTGGACGGATATATTTGGACACCGGAAAGGTTCAAAGAGTTTGGGAATATCGGAGCTCAGGGAGGTTACGAAACCCCTGGAAGTATATGGGCCTTATTGGGCCCATGTAGGAGGAAGGAGCAAGGGAGGGCGCCCCCAAGCCCAATCCGAATTGGGGAGGGGGGCCGGCCCCCCCTCTCCTTTCTCCTTCCCCCTCTTCCTTTCCTACTACTAGTACTCCTTCCTTCCCCTTCCAAATAAGATTAGGAAAAATAGGGGAAACCTACTTGGAGTAGGTTTCCTCCTCCTATGGCGCGCCCCCTCCTTGTTCCGGCCACCTCCTCCCTCCCTCCTTTATATACGGGGGTAGGGGGGCACCCTAGAACACACAAGTTGATCATTGATCGTTCCTTAGCCGTGTGCGGTGCCCCCTCCATGATATTACACCTCGGTCATATTGTAGCGGTGCTTAGGCAAAGCCACCGCTGGAGAACATCAAGATCGTCACCCGCGCCGTCGTCTTGTGGAACTCCCCTCGGAGCCTCTCTGGATTGGAGATCGAGGGTGCGTCAACGAGCTGTCGCGTGTCAAGAACTCGGAGGTGCCGAGTGCGGTGCTTGGATCGGTCGGACCGGGAGGACGTCGACTACTTCCTCTCGCTGCGTCAATGCTTCGCTTGGTCTCGAGGGTGCGTAGACAACACTCTCCCCTCGTTGCTATATCATCACCATGATCTTGCGTGTGCGTAGGAAAATTTTGAAATTACTACGTTTCCCAACAGTGGCATCCGAGCCTAGGTTTTATGGTTTGATGTTATTTGCACAAGTAGAACACAAGTGAGTTGTGGGCGATATAAGTCATACTGCTTACCAGCAGGTCATACTTTGGTTCAGCGGTATTGTTGGATGAAGCGGCCGGACCGACATTACGCCAGACGCTTACGCGAGACTGGTTTTACCGCCGTGCTTTGCACACGGTGACTAGCGGTGTCGGTTTCTCCAACTTTAGTTGAACCGAGTGTGGCTACGCCCGGTCCTTGCGAAGGTTAAAACAGCATCAACTTGACAAACTATCGTTGTGGTTTTGATGCGTAGGTGAGATTGGTTCTTGCTTAAGCCCGTAGCAGCCACGTAAAATTTGCAACAACAAAGTAGAGGACGTCTAACTTGTGTTTTGCAGGGCATGTTGTGATGTGATATGGCCAAGACGTGATGCTATATTTTATTGTATGAGATGATCAAGTTTTGTAACCGAAGTTATCGGCAACTGGCAGGAGCCATATGGTTGTCGCTTTATTGTATGAAATGCAAACGCCCTGTAATTGCTTTACTTTATCACTAAGCGGTAGCAATAGTCGTAGAAGCAATAGATGGCGTAACGACAACGATGCTACGATGGAGATCAAGGTGTCGCGCGGTGGCGATGGTGATCACGACGGTGCTTCAAGATGGAATCACAAGCACAAGATGATGATGGCCATATCATATCACTTATATTGATTGCATGTGATGTTTATCCTTTATGCATCTTATCTTGCTTTGATTGACGGTAGCATTTTAAGATGATCTCTCACTAATTATCAAGAAGTGTTCTCCCTGAGTATGCACCGTTGCGAAAGTTCTTCGTCTTTGAGACACCACGTGATGATCGGGTGTGATAGGCTCTACGTTCAAATACAACGGGTGCAAAACAGTTGCACACGCGAATACTCAGTTATACTTGACGAGCCTAGCATATACAGATATGGCCTCGGAACACGGAGACCGAAAGGTCGGCGTGAATCATATAGTAGATATGATCAACATAGAGATGTTCACCATTGAAACTACTCCATCTCATGTGATGGTCGGACATGGTTTAGTTGATTTGGATCACGTAATCACTTAGATGACTAGAGGCGTCATCTAAGTGGGAGTTCTTTAGTAATATGATTAATTGAACTTAAATTTATCATGAACTTAGTACTGATAGTATTTTGCTTGTCTATGTTTGTTTGTAGATAGATGGCTCGTCTGTTGTTCCGTTGAATTTTAATGCGTTCCTTGAGAAAGCAAAGTTGAAAGATGATGGTAGCAATTACGGATTGGGTCCGTAACTCGAGGATTATCCTCATTGCTGCCGAGAAGAGTTACGTCTGGAAGCACCGCTGGGTGCCGAACTGCTTCTTGATGCAACCGACGGCGTTAAGAACGTCTGGCGAGCAAAGCGATGACTACTCTATAGTTCAGATGTGCCATGCTTTACGGCTTAGAACCGGGTCTTCAACGACGTTTTGAGCGTCATGGAGCATATGAGATGTTCCAGGAGTTGAAGTTAATATTTCAAGCAAATGCCGGATTGAGAGATATGAAGTCTCCAATAAGTTCTACAACTGCAAGATGGAGGAGAACAGTTGTCGGTGAACATATACTCAAAATGTCCGGGTATAATAATCACTTGATTCAAGCGGGAGTTAATCTTCCGGATGATAGCGTCATTGATGAATTCTCCAATCACGCCACCAAGCTACAAGAGCTTTGTGATGAACTATAATATGCAAGGGATGAACAAGACTATTCCCGAGCTCTTCGCGATGCTGAAAGCCGCGGAGGTAGAAATCAAAAAGGAGCATCAAGTGTTGATGGTCAACAAGACCACTGGTTTCAAGAAAAGGGGCAAAGGGAAGAAGAAGGAGAACTTCAAAAAGAACAGCAAACAAGTTGCTGCTCAAGAGAAGAAACCCAAGTCTGGACCTAAGCACGAAATCGAGTGCTTCTCTCGCAAGCGATGGACCTTCGAAGCGGAACTGCCCCAAGTATTTGGCGGATAAGAAGGATGGCAAAGTGAACAAAGGTATATGTGATATACATGTTATTGATGTGTACCTTACTAATGCTCGCAGAGCTTTTGGGTATTTGATCTGGTTCATTGCTAACATTTGCAACTCGAAGCAGGGACTACGGATTAGCGAAGATTAGCTAAGGGCGAGGTGACGATGCGGCGTGGGAAATGGTTCCAAAGTCGATGTGATCGCGGTCGGCACGCTACCTCTACATCTACCATCGGGATTAGTTTTAGACCTGAATAATTGTTATTTGGTGCTGCGTTGAGCATGAACATTATATCTGGATCTTGTTTAATGCGAGACGGTTATTCATTTAAATCAGAGAATAATGGTTGTTCTATTTATATGAGTAATATCTTTTATGGTCATGCACCCTTGAAGAGTGGTCTATTTTTATTGAATCTCGATAGTAGTGATACACATATTCATAATGTTGAAGCCAAAAGATGCAGAGTTGATAATGATAGTGCAACATATTTGTGGCACTGCCGTTTAGGTCATATCGGTGTAAAACGCGTGAAGAAACTCCATACTGATGGACTTCTGGAATCACTTGATTATGAATCACTTGATACTTGCGAACCGTGCCTCATGGGAAAGATGACCAAAACACCGTTCTCCGGATCTATGGAGAGAGCAACAGATTTGTTGGAAATCATACATACAGATGTATGTGGCCCGATGAATGTTGAGGCTCGTGGCGGATATCGTTATTTTCTCACCTTCACAGATGATTTGAGCAGATATGGGTATATCTACTTGATGAAGCACAAGTCGAAACATTTGAAAAGTTCAAAGAATTTCAGAGTGAAGTAGAAAATCATCGTAACAAGAAAATAAAGTTTCTACGATCTGATCGTGGTGGAGAATATTTGAGTTACGAGTTTGGTTTACATTTGAAACAATGTGGAATAGTTTCGCAACTCACACCACCTGGAACACCACAACGAAATGGTGTGTCCGAACGTCGTAATCGTACTTTACTTGATATGGTGCGATCTATGATGTCTCTTACCGATTTACCGCTATCATTTTGGGGTTATGCTTTAGAAACGGCCGCATTCACGTTAAATAGGGCACCATCAAAATCCGTTGAGACGACGCCTTATGAACTGTGGTTTGGCAAGAAACCAAAGTTGTCGTTTCTCAAAGTTTGGGGCTGCGATGCTTATGTGAAGAAACTTCAACCAGATAAGCTCGAACCCAAATCAGAGAAATGTGTCTTCATAGGATACCCAAAGGAGACTATTGGGTACACCCTCTATCACAGATCTGAGGGCAAGATTTTCGTTGCTAAATTCGGATCCTTTCTAGAGAAGGAATTTCTCTCGAAAGAAGTGAGTGGGAGGAAAGTAGAACTTGATGAGATAACTATATCTACTCCCTTATTGGAAAGTAGTTCATGACAAGAACCGGTTCCTGTGACAACTACACCAATTAGTGAGGAAGCTAATGATATTGATCATGAAACTTCAGATCAAGTTTCTACTGAACCTCGTAGGTCTACCAGAGTATGATCCGCACCAGAGTGGTATGGAAATCCGATTCTGGAAGTCATGTTACTCGACCATGATGAACCTACGAAATATGAGGAAGCAATGATGAGCCCAGATTCCGCAAAATGGCTAGAGGCCATGAAATCTGAGATAAGATCCATGTATGAAAACAAAGTATGGACTTTGGTTGACTTGCCCAAGGATCGGCAAGCCATGGAGAATAAATGGATCTTTAAGAAGAAGACTGACGCTGATGGTAATGTTACTGTCTACAAAGCTCGACTTGTTGCAAAAGGTTTTCGACAAGTTCAAGGGGTTGACTACGATGAGACTTTCTCACCCGTAGCGATGCTTAAGTCTGTCCGAATCATGTTGGCTATTGCTGCATTTCATGATTATGAAATTTGGCAAATGGATGTCAAGACTGCATTCTTGAATGGATTTCTAGAAGAAGAGTTGTATATGATGCAGCCTGAAGGTTTTGTTGATCCAAAAGGTGCTGACAAAGTGTGCAAGCTCCAGCGTTCCATTTATGGACTGGTGCAAGCATCTCGGAGTTGGAATAAACGCTTTGACAGTGTGATCAAAGCATATGGTTTTATACAGACTTTTGGAGAAGCCTTTATTTACAAGAAAGTGAGTGGGAGCTCTATAGCATTTCTAGTTTTATATGTTGATGACATATTATTAATTGGAAATGATATAGAATTTCTGGATAGCATAAAGGGATACTTGAATAAAAGTTTTTCAATGAAAGACCTCGGTGAAGCTGCTTACATATTGGGCATCAAGATCTATAGAGATAGATCAAGACGCTTAATAGGACTTTCACAAAGCACATACCTTGACAAAATTTTGAAAAAGTTCAAAATGGATCGAGCAAAGAAAGGATTCTTGCTGTGCTACAAGGTGTGAAGTTGAGTCAAACTCAATGCCCGACCACAGCAGAAGATAGAGAAAATGAAAGGTGTTCCTATGCTTCAGCCATAGGCTCTATCATGTATGCAATCTGTGTACCAGACACGACGTATGCTCAGCAATAAGCTTGGCGGTAGGTACCAAAGTAATCCAGGAGTGGATCACTGGACAGCGGTCAAGAACATCCTGAAATACCTGAAAAGGACTAAGGATATGTTTCTCGTATATGGAGGTGACAAAGAGCTAGTCGTAAATGGTTACGTCGATGCAAGCTTTGACACTGATCCGGACGATTCAAAATCGCAAACCGGATACGTGTTTATATTAAACGGTGGAGCTGTGAGTTGGTGCAGTTCTAAACAAAGCGTCGTAGCAGGATCTACATGTGAAGCGGAGTACATAGCTGCTTCTGAAGCAGCAAATGAAGGAGTCTGGATGAAGGAGTTCATTTCCGATCTAGGTGTTATACCTAGTGCATCGGGACCAATGAAGATCTTCTGTGACAATACTGGTGCAATTGCCTTGGTAAAGGAATCCAGATTTCACAAGAGGACCAAGCACATCAAGAGACGCTTCAATTCCATTCGGGACCAAGTCCAAGTGGGAGACATAGAGATTTGCAAGATACATACGGATCTGAATGTTGCAGACCTGTTGACTAAGCCTCTCTCACGAGCAAAACATGATCAGCACCAAGACTCCATGGGTGTTAGAATCATTACTGTGTAATCTAGATTATTTACTCTAGTGCAAGTGGGAGACTGAAGGAAATATGCCATAGAGGCAATAATAAAGTTATTATTTATTTCCTCAAATCATGATAAATGTTTATTATTCATGCTAGAATTGTATTAACCGGAAACATGATACATGTGTGAATACATAGACAAACATATAGTCACTAGTATGCCTCTACTTGACTAGCTCATTAATCAAAGATGGTTATCTTTCCTAACCATAGACATGTGTTGTCATTTGATCAATGGGATCACATCATTAGGAGAATGATGTGATTGACAAGACCCATCCCGTTAGCTTAGCACTTGATCGTTCAGTATTCTGCTATTGCTTCCTTCATGACTTATACATGTTCCTGTAACTATGAGAATTGTGTAACTCCCGTTTACCGGAGGAACACTTTGGGTACTACCAAACGTCACAACATAACTGGGTGATTATAAAGGAGTACTACATGTGTCTCCGAAGGTACATGTTGAGTTAGCATAATTCGAGATTAGGATTTGTCACTCCGATTGTCAGAGAGGTATCTCTGGGCCCTCTCGGTAATGCTCATCACCTAAGCCTTGCAAGCATGTAAGTAATGAGTTAGTTATGAGATGAAGTATTACAGAACGAGTAAAGAGACTTGTCGGTAACGAGATTGAACTAGGTATTGGATACCGACGATCGAATCTCGGACAAGTAGCATACCGATGACAAAGGGAAAACGTATGTTGTTGTGCGGTTTGACCGATAAAGATCTTTGTAGAATATGTAGGAACCAATATGGGCATCCTAGTCCCGCTATTGGTTATTGACCAGAGACATGTCTCAGTCATGTCTACATCGTTCTCGAACCGGAGGGTCCGCACGCTTAAGGTTTCGATGACAATTATATTATGAGTTTATGTATTTTGATGTACCGAAGTTTGTTCGGAGTCCCGGATATGATCACGGACATGACGAGGAGTCTCGAAATGGTTGAGACATAAAGATTGATATATTGGACGGATATATTTGGACACGGAAAGGTTCGGAAGAGTTTGGGAATATATCGGAGCTCGGGAGGTTACCGAACCCCGGGAAGTATATGGGCCTTATTGGGCCCATGTAGGAGGAAGGAGAAGGAGCAAGGAGAGGCGCGCCCCCAAGCCCAATCCGAATTGGGGAGGGGGGCCGGCCCCCCTTTCCTTTCTCCTTCCCCCTCTTCCTTTCCTACTACTAGTACTCCTTCCTTCCCCCTCCATATAAGATCAGGAAAAAGAGGGGAAACCTACTTGGAGTAGGTTTCCTCCTCCTATGGCGCGCCCCCTCCTTGGGCCGGCCACCTCCTCCCTCCCTCCTTTATATACGGGGGTAGGGGGGCACCCTAGAACACACAAGTTGATCATTGATCGTTCCTTAGCCGTGTGCGGTGCCCCCCTCCACGATATTACACCTCGGTCATATTGTAGCAGTGCTTAGGCGAAGCCCTGCAACTGGAGAACATCAAGATCGTCACCACGCCGTCGTGCTGACGGAACTCCCCCTCGGAGCCTCTACTGGATTGGAGATCGAGGGTGCGTCATCGAGTTGTACGCGTGTCAAGAACTCGGAGGTGCCGGAGTAACGGTGCTCGGATCGGTCGGACCGGGAGGACGTACGACTACTTCCTCTACGCTGCGTCAACGCTTCCGCTTTGGTCTACGAGGGTACGTAGACAACACTCTCCCCTCGTTGCTATATCATCACCATGATCTTGCGTGTGCGTAGGAAAATTTTGAAATTACTACGTTTCCCAACAATTCTAAGCTTACACGATGAGAGAATCAAGGCATTAAAAAGAAGAGGATGGTTATGTCTCTCAACAACTTGGTGAAACCGATGCGTTCAGATTGACATATGAAACAATTAATCACGAAGATTTATCGCAAAAATGCATCAAGGAAACAGTTTTATGAACATGATTATCTTTACAAAAAGAAGTATTTTATTGATGTTATGAGAGAACCAGGTTGCCTATAAGTTTTATTATGTTAGTACATATATACCTCTTGCACAAACGCGTGACTACCATGCTACATTATGCGATCCGATGGGTCGTCCTCGAGGTGATATGTCTGGCATGTTCCTGAATTTAATCAACCAACTTTTTGGCCATGTACAAAAGTCTACATACTTGCAGTGTTTTTGAAATAATGATCAACACAAGATGCATTCCATATGTGTATCACAAAATGTCAAATTCAAACTCGGTCCAAGCTTCAAGAACACAGAACAGAACGAAATAATAGAACTGATTTGTGGCTGCTAATCATAGAAGATTTATTATTTATTTCTCAATGTGCGGATAGAAGTATGTATATGATTATTGTGATATACTAGTTGGAGATCACCTATATGTAAATGTTGAGATTTAATTGAGATTTAATTTTTCTATTTTCACGTCGTTTTGAATGAGCATCAGGGAGGATGCTGACTGACTGGTAGAGTCATCCATGCGTCAGCCTGCCCAACAGTAAACAATACACAGATAATTCAACTTGTTGTAAGAAAACAAAATAAATCAGTCGTTGACGCAGACTAGCCAATTGTATTTGGGAGTTGGTCTGATCTGATCTGGCTGATCCAGTACGTGCTCCACGGTGATCTCTAGGTAACAGCTAATTAACAACAACCAACTGGAGTCTTCGATCGGATCGTTAAACATGGCTGGCTGGCAGTGGTTGCTTCTACACAGTACACAGTACATGGTACACATGAGAATACTCTGTCAGTACATAAAAGTACTACTCCGTCTCATGATGTAAGACGTTTTTACAAGCTAACATAGCATGAAAAGACGTCTTACATTATGGACAGAGGGAGTAGTAATTAACTACTTGTGGGTGGATCAACGACCTGATGAATTAACTACTTGTGGGAACATAAAGTAATTAACGTGAGAATCCTCTCTCAGTAACAACTTGTGTTTGCAACATGAGAATCCCAGCGTCTCTAGCTGCTCTGTGCCTTGCCAGACACACTACCAATAACACTAATTAAGGCTACCAGAGTAATAGGTTACTAGACAAGGCCTCCTCAATAAATGAATTATGAAACTGGAGAGTTCAATGCTAGCTGTCATGCATACACAGACCATATGCCAAGTAACTAGCTGTACTACTTGTAGTACTAACCAATGCACTCCTATCTTTACTTTTTTTTCATTCTAAAATCTTTTATTCTTCTCGGTTTGTTAGGTTAGTCATAGTGGAGAGTAACATAAACTAGTGTCATGCATATGAAACTAATCTATTTTACTACCTTCATATTGCAGAGTGTTATAGAAATGAGCGCTGCTATGCAAACGACATATTTTGCACCATGCTTGCCCGACGTTGCATCTGAGACTTTCATGTATGAGGCCAAGCCAAGAGAGTCCATTGGATATTGAATCGTGCTGGAATCGTTCATGCAGTAGTCGTCTGCACAACACTTCGGTATAGAAATAGTATCATATATGGTTGCATTTATTAGCTTGTAGACTCAATTTTTTTAAAAAAACGGTATGTGATATTACTGTAAACACCTCTCTCATTAACTAGCTGCCACATAAGCAAACTTTTCTTCGATGTGATATATTACTAGAGAAGTTACTCCCACTATGACTAGCCTTACACTTTGAAAAACTTCATGCCTGGCCAACTCGAAATGGCGGTAACAGCTTATCTTCGTATTGTCGACGACACATGAACATGCGTCATATTGCTTTTTATTTTTAGAATGGCCAACGTCGGTTCGGCCGTGACTTTGTCAAGTCTTCTACAACCAAGGTAGTACATTTAGTTTTGAGAGGTATGCATTTTATTTTTTTTATAGTTAATTACTTTGTAATTGCTATGGAGATCCAATTGCTCACCTCTCGATTGAAAGAAAACTAATGTGCTATTGCAATCATGCAATAAAACTTCCACGGTAATAGTTTGGATATTGTCTATAGAGTTATTTCATCACTATTTTCTAATCTGTTATTGCAGTTGACAATCGTGATAGTAACCTTTGTCTTGTCTTATTAGATGGTATTCCGCATATTCTTCTCGATCCATTGGGCTTTGGAAAATGTCATATTTGGCTAACTCGCGATAGCTCATCCCATTGAAGTCGACAAAACAAGAATAAGCATCAAAATGCACTTTTATTTCTAGAGTCTAAGAATAAATCAAATTGTTGATTCCCTGTCAACCGAGATGTCAAGTATTACACAACCAAATTAGTAATGGATTTTGTTTGGAGGTTGTTAGCTCCTTTGTTCATGGTAGGGAAACCCAATTTCTCACATCTGGATCGAATGAGTGAGCAAAGGCCCGGTAGTGTGATTTTTGCCATCCCTTCTTTATACCGCTAGGAGGTCGTTTTTGTAACATTCATTTTTGAGAAATCTCTTCAAAACTGATGCACAATCAGTTGAAAACGGTAAGAACCATTTACTCCAACAATACCTTAAGTCAATTAATTGTTTGTGCCTTGTTTTTGCTTTTTATTTTGCATCTAGATCTCCTTTGTTTGTGTAATGGAGATCCAATTGAACACCAATTGATTGAATGAATGGGTCCTAGCTGGGCCCTTTGATTTTCGCCATTGCTTATTTTGTGGAAACCGGGAGGTTGTTTCTGTAAGTTAGTTATCTTTTGAGGACCGCCAGGAAAACAGCTGGTGCAATATCTTTTGAAAATTATCTTCAGCCAATTATCAATATGGGGCTTTTGCCCTTTCGACACTGAAAAGGAGTAAAATGTAACTTTTTTCGGAAACTCCAAGCTGTAGTGGTCGTGTTGCACTAGGAACCCAGATTAATTGGTTGAGATGTCAAACTGTTACCAAGAATATTATAAAAGGGAGAGATGTAATAGATGTTGTAGATGTGAACCTTTTAGATATCGTGAACACCTTATTTACATATATGAAAAATTAAATAAATGATCAATTAATACACAATATTCAACTTATGTTTTGTGCGTATGGGACAACACACACAACATTGCACAATTATCAAAGCAACCACTGGTCGTTAGACGTCATGACGACAGTACAACACAAAGGTGTTTGACATAATTCAATACCACCACTGCACACATAGCATGTGAAGGCATGTGAGGGGATATTAGGTAGTTATGTATGCCATCCAATAATTGAGTAATTTTTTGTCTCGCGAAAGATTTAAAATTGAGTAATTTTTAGCTAGTCTTCGGTATGTGGTGTGAGACAACGAAAGGATCTAGGCAGTAAACAAATTACAGTTGAAATGGTGAGTGACAGCTAGTTACTCAGCTTAAGAGTAATTTGATTATGCTGAAATACTAATAAAGAGCAAAAAAAATGGAGTTGCATATTGGATTAACAAACCCCGGTCTTGGATTCCATCGACCATTCACATGCAGGGCTAGCTGTACATGCTAGCTGCTATAGTTCCACATGGGCAACCTTAAGCACTCCGTAATTGATGGATCAACCCAATGGATGGAGCTGGTCAATGGATAGCAGCATATGACCCGTCAGACTTGCCGCTAAGCGGGCGAGTCGTCGTCAAGTCAAATTTTAAACTGATTTGCTACAACTTCCAATAGCCTATATAGACGAAGCTCCGTCCTCTGGAGTTTCCACAAGCTGCACAACTGTATTGGCAAGACTAGAGCAACACCGGAAGGCAGAGGAATTCAACCAATTCAAGGTAATTTCTCTTCAATAGTTGCATCGCTACTGTCCATGTGCTTTCTTTCTTTCTTTCTTTCTTTCTTTCTTTCTTTCTTTCTTTCTCTATTTATTTTCTCTTCCGCATGCATGTACGCACATCCTCAACTAGCTAGATTGGTGTTAACTAATTACTTGTTGTTTGTAACTTAATTAAATTAAAACATGTATGTGAGGTAGCTAGCTTTCTTGTTGGACCGATTATGCCAAGCGCCACTTAACAACTAGCTAGCAAGTGAAGCACTGCGCGTAAAAATACTCATCACACGTTTTTCTTTTGGGGATCAATACAGGTGTTGATTGCCACATCCCGTTGGATCGCTTGTAGCTCCCTGATCTGGATCTTGATAATTAGCTAGAGTAGTACGACTCTGGATGTCTGCCATATATCTCCGTTATTTGATCTGCATCGGCTGCTCACTCCTCATCACGCATCTTTCCACTTGATTCAAGGTAACTCAGCTCCACCACACTTACTCTGCCCTACTACTGTCTTGTTTTTCCTTTAAAAGAGATGGTCTTGGTTGTGTCTTTCCGTTAGAATTGTTGGCGTTTGTTCAAGATAATGATCCATTGGTTCTATCTTGTGTGCACTGTATTCTTGTGTGCGAAGCCACAGTTTTCCTTCAGATGAGTGAATCTGGTATCCGTCTTCAGGTGGTGCGCCCTAACTTGTAATATAAAGGACTCATTTTAACTGCATGTTTCTTTTCAGTACTAGCTGAAAGCGCGAGCGAACCCTGAACCTACTTCCCATAGAGCAAGGGAGGGAGATCTATCTAGTTTTTGCTCTGGAATAAGGGTGAACCCAAGATCCGTCTCTGATCTCTCCAGTCGATCCAAGGTACACCACACTTTCTAGATATCTTTCTCTCTCTGAAACCGTTGATCTTGTGCATTTCCGTTTGAATTCTTGGTGTTTGTTCAAGCCAAAATTTTGTGCACTGTCTTCTATTTTGCAAGCCACATTCTCCCTTGGGATTTCTTGCTAATCTCTAGTGACTGAATCTGATTATCCTTGCTGTTAGCTTTGGATTGTTGATGTGAAAAAGCGAGGTAGTAATACAGAGCAGTAATTTTTATTTGCATGCTTGTTTTCAGTACCAGCTCAAGCGTGAGCGAACCCTGCAACCAATGGCGGGGGTTCTGGATGCTTTGGCATCCTACGTGACTAGCATGCTTGCCGAAATGGCCAAAGAGGAGGTGGCCATGCTAATCGGCGTGCCCGATGGGATCAAAGACCTTAACATCAAGCTTGGGGGCCTCAAGAATTTCCTTGCTGATGCTGATAGGAGGAACATCACCGATGAGAGTGTGCGGGGGTGGGTCGGCGAACTGAAGCGTGCCATGTACCTAGCCACCGACATTGTCGACCTATGTCAGCTCAAGGCCATGGAGCAAGGTCAAACAAAGGACAGGGGGTGCCTTAACCCTCTGCTTTTTTGCATGCGGAATCCCCTCCACGCCCATGACATCGGCACCCGCATCGAGCAGCTCAACCAAAATTTGGATGATATTTGCAAGAGGGGCAGCAGTTTCAATTTCATCAAGCTAGAAGCCTACCAAGACCAAAAGACCACTCGGTCTCCCGCCACTGACCGCAAAACAGATTCACTGATAGAGCGGTCCGGTTTGGTTGGAGAGAAGATCGAGGAGGACACGAGGGCACTTGTGGAGGTGCTTACAAAGGAGGAGGTGGGTGACAAGAGTGGTCGCCTCATCGTGGTCGCCATTGTTGGTATCGGAGGGATTGGTAAGACTACCCTCGGCAAGAAGGTCTTCAATGATGAGGCCATCAAAGGCAAGTTTACTAAGAAGATATGGCTTAGCATCACACAAGATTTCACCGATGTTGAGTTGTTAAGTACGACCATCACTGCCATTGGGGCAGATCTGCCTAGAGGGGGTGGGGCTCAAGACAAGGCCCTACTCGTCGATGCACTCAAGAACGCCATCAAGGACAAGAAGTTCTTTCTTGTACTAGATGACATGTGGGATGCCGATGCATGGAACAAACATCTAATGACTCCCTTTAGCTATGGTGGCCCCGGTAGTAGAGTCCTCATCACCACCAGACATGACACTGTGGCCCGAAGCATGAAAGCCTTTCATCCGTACCATCATGTTGACAAATTAGCTCCACAAGATGCTTGGTCATTGCTCAAGAAGCAGGTCGGTACTTCCCAAAACTCAATATAATACACGTCGTTTGTGACCACATTGTTAACTTAATTTGATCTACACTTGCATAGGTCTACCAATCTGAACTTTATCTATTTCTAATGCTTCCTTGCCTTGAATTTCACTATAACATAAGTTCATTTGTATGCATGACGTACAACTTACAAAAGTAACTAATGGATTAATTATTCCGGCTTATGTTTGGCAATTATTATGGATTGCATGCAGCTTATCAATTAGTTTCTATTTGCAGGTACTCACATCAGAGGAAAATGAACCAGATGTTGATATGCTAGAAGATATTGGGTTTCAGATTGTAGCAAAGTGCGATGGTTTACCACTTGCTATAAAAGTTATGGGTGGACTCTTATGCAAGAAGGAGAAAACACGACGTGATTGGCAAGATGTCCTGAATGATGATATCTGGTCAGTATCTCAAATGTCAAAGGAACTAAATTATGCCATATATCTCAGCTATCAGGATTTATCCCCGTACATAAAACAGTGCTTCTTGCACTTTTCCCTTAAACCAAAAAAGACAGTGATAAATGGAACTGAAATTGTGTCCATGTGGGTTGGTGAAGGATTGGTTGAAGGAGACACATATAGTCGTAGTTTGGAAGAAGGGAAAAAGTACTATAAGGATCTAATAGTAAGGAACCTTATAGAGGTAGATACAGATTACCCTAGTCAACTTATTTGCAACATGCATGATGTTATTCGCTCATTTGCTCAATTTGTGGCTAAGGATGAAACACTAGTAGGTCACAATGGAGATACTATCAAAAAAAATCTTAGATCACCGAATTATCTTAGATTATCCATAGAAACAAAAGGAGTGGGATCCGATGAATTTGAGTGGAGATATTTAAGAGAGCAAAAATTGCTTAGGTCACTAATATTAACTGGAAACCTCAAAAGTCATCCTGGGGATTCGTTGACTATCTTCCCAAGTCTACGTCTTTTGCATATAGATTCTGCAAATATTGCTGCACTAGTTGAATCTATGTACCAACTGAAGCACCTGAGATATTTGGCATTAAAGAGGACTGATTTGTGTAGACTACCAGAGAACATCCATGAGATGAAATTCCTACAACATATTAGCCTTGAAGGTAGTGAAAGTTTTATGAAACTTCCTGATAGCATTATCAAGCTGCAAGGGTTGAGATATCTTGATATGGATGACACACGTGTAAGTAGTATTCCTAGGGGTTTCAGAGCTCTTACAAATTTGAGTGCACTCTTTGGGTTTCCAGCCTATACTGATGGTGACTGGTGTAGTTTGGAAGAGTTGGGGTCTCTTTCCCAACTGAATGGACTTTCAATAAAGAGTCTAGAAAATGTATCTAGTGCCTTGTTGGCTGAAAAGGCAAGGGTAAAAGCAAAGAAAAAACTTACCATACTTGCATTAAAATGTGGTGGTAGAGTGGGAGATGGATTGGTCAAAGGAGGAGTCTCTGAGTCTAAGGAGGAGGAGCAGATGATTGAGGCAGTGTTTGATGTGCTATGTCCTCAGTCTTGCATAGAACAAATCGGCATCGAGAGATATTTTGGTCGCCGGCTCCCAGGATGGATGACGTCCACAGCTATGGTGCCTCTCGAGGGCTTGAAAATTCTTGTCCTCGAACACCTGCCCTGCTGCACCCAACTCCCAGATGGCTTGTGCAGGCTCCCGTATTTGGAGTGGATAAAAGTGGACGAGGCTCCAGCAATCAAGTGTGTCGGTCCTGAATTCGTCCAACAGTACAATCAGCTGCACCGTCCTTCATCTCAGTTGGCTGCTACGTTTCCCAAACTCCAGAAGTTGCATTTTCACGGAATGGAGGAATGGGAGGAGTGGGTTTGGGAGACGGAAGTGAAAGCTATGCCCTTATTGGAGGATCTTCGCATCAGTGACTGCAAACTGGGCCGTATGCCTCCAGGACTTATGTCTCATGCAATGGCTTTGAAGAAGCTAGTAATATGGAACGTCCAAGGTCTCCACTCCCTAGAGAACTTTGTTTCTGTAGTTGAGCTCGACTTGGCAAACATACCAGAACTGGCAAAGATCTCCAATCTTCCGAAATTACAAAAGCTTGAAATCAGTTACTGCCCGAAGCTCAAGACACTGAAAGAGATGGATGCACTCAGGCGGCTCCAGCTGACAGTTTCCCGCTGGGAAAATCAACTTCCATTCTACCTGCAGACTGTAAGGCCTAGTCATTTGCTGCTAACCTGCAGCCTTCAAGTACTCACTACCATGGCTGAGGGTGAATCTAGCTCCGAGTGGGACAAGTTCAGTCATATCAAGCACGTCGAGGCTTATGCAGAGGATGGAGAAGATGAGAAGAAATGGCACGTGTTCTACACATCTGAATCCTGCAACATACAGACAAATATTCATCAGGTAAGACTATGGTCTCTCTCTCTTTCAATCTAGCTAGCTAATAATATTCTTCCTTAATGTAATATTTGTTGGTTCCATGCATATTATTTTCATCAGTATGATATAGGATAGCTGAATGTATATCTCCCACTGTTTTGTTTTGCTTGCCAGGATCGATTTGTGGAAGAAGAGGACTAGGCTGCAACTCCATCAGAACTAGGAAGGATACAAGGATACATGTGTGTCTGCTACTACAACTTGTTCTAGTTTTGAGTATTCTTACCTTTTCATGACAAGTGGAATCTCATGTTTGTTATGATGACCAAATCCATGCAGGTGGAATCGATCAAATAAATCAAGGATGCATCCGCTTCTTCCGTGGCCAAGCTAGCTGGTTCATATCAAGTGTTCATCCATGCAATCCCTGGGCGCGTTACGGAATTATTTCTTGTCTGTCGCACCGAACCCTGCATGAAGCTAGAGCTCGGTTCTATGGCCACACTTGATATATTAGCAAGGCCGCTAGGTACTGTGCGGCCAGGAAAATGGTATTAGTATTTTTATCGGAGATCAGAGGGTCACCTAGTGGTTAATTTGTATGCTTTATTAAACTTGTCAAAAATGTCATGTATGTAAGTTGTGAGTTGTACATTTCATATCTCCTTTGATGGTTGGGTCGACAGGCCCAGTTCTGTGTTTCAATTTGTATAGACAATAAGTAGCTTCAACTCCTTGCCATTTTCAGTTTGGTAAAGAAGCCGCATTACTGAATACAGGGAAAAACAACAACCATATACTGTCTGCAGAGATTCAGACATCGTGTTTATTTTTCAGGAAGTCTGTCATATATGCTCACAAATTTAGAGATGTAAAGTTTCTGGTACACTAGCTGGTGAAGAAACATGATGACCTTGGCAGGCTGTTCTTTCTGATCTGCTCCAACAACGCACCTCAGGTTGCAGCTTCTCTGAAGCAGCTGCATTGGCTATTTAATTATGGTTCTCTGAATAACTATGATTTTTTTTGGATAGCTCGATTAATAGCACATTGGTGTTTCAGTTGTTGTATCGCAGCAACACAAATGACTGTCAGTAAAGTAGAGTTATTCCGGCTACAAGCTGCTGAATTGTTGACGTATGTTAATGGAATTCAGAGTGATGTATGCAGGATCAATGAAATGTGGGTGAGATCCCAGCTACTCAAGTGATTTTTAGGACGGATTGCCTGCCAGCTGGATGGTCTAGCTGTCTGTTGCTACTTCAATGGAGTAGAATCAAAATTACGATCAGGTTGCTCTGTTCTCTCTAAATTAGTAAACTCTCAAGAGTTCGTGTCAGAGGTGGGATGGCCGTCTGCACAAGACCAGAACCTGAACAAGTCGAGACCAGTTGGTGTCAGAACCCTCAAGAAAACAATCCTTGACTGCGCAATGTGGAAAGAAATAAAGTTACCTATAAAATCCTTGGCTGATGGAGTAGCTAGTGACTTACCTACAAATTTGCAAGCTTCTAATCCAGCATAACAACAGCAGGTTAAGTAGTAAATGCAGTCAATTTCCTTAGAAGCTAGGAGTAGCTAGCTTATATACAGGCCAAATTAATAACCTTGGTTATACAGAAGATAGCTAATGTTTCAGGCTGGACAGGCAACAAGCAGAGTCCTGTTCAAACCAAAGGAAAAGGATAAGCAAAATGATACTTTAACGAAAAGTCTTTTTTTTTTAGAAAAGGGGGAGCTCCCCGGCCTCTGCATCAGGGGTGATGCATACAGCCATCTTATTGAGAACGTTTCAAATAGTGTGTACATCGTACCAAAGTCTCAATGAAAAAAAAACAGGCCACACAGGGCACAGCAGGCTAGAAACACAATCTAGCCAATAAAAATAAACGGCCACAACCGGCTGGGTGGATAGATAGGAAAACTAATTGCCTATCCTATTACATGACCGCCATCCAAACCGGTTGAAGATATCCCGAGCAACCATCTCCCACCGGATAGACCCAGTAACCAAATGCTCCCTGGCCTCCATCGGAGTGAGTAATGACCATGAATGGATCAACGCCGTAGCTCGGAAGATAACCTGCAAAAAATGAATTCGTGATGCTCTGTTAAAAACCAAATCATTTCTGCAAAGCCAGATGGTCCACATAAAAGCACACACCCCAACCCGAATATGTTTTGCTATTGTAGAGTCAATCCCAGATAGCCAGTTTCCAAATAAATCATTTATAGTATTCGGAGGGTTAATATTAAAAGCGATGTGGACCGTCTGCCAAAGAACCTTGGCCAGTGGGCAATCGAAAAAGAGATGCCGAATAGTCTCATCTCGGTCACAGAAACTACACCTAGTAGGTCCTGTCCAATTACGCTTCAATAAGTTGTCCTTTGTAAGAATAACTTGTTTATGAACAAACCACATAAACACCTTTATTTTCAAAGGAACTTTTATATCCCAAATTTTCTTGGAAGTTGGAATGGAGCTTGTATTAATGACATCAATGTACATTGACCGTACAGTAAACACTCCAGACTTAGTCAACTTCCAGCGTACTTTATCCGGTTGGTCAGAAAGATGCACCTCCATTAGTCTCCGTACTAATTGGAGCCAAACCTCCCAACGATTGCCCACTAAAGACCGATGAAACTGAATATTAAGGGGGACAGATTGAAATACCGTTGCCACGAACACCTCACGTCGTTGGGCAATACGATATAAGGACGGATATTGAACTGCCAGAGGTGAATCTCCCAGCCAGGTGTCTTCCCAGAAACGTGTATTGGCCCCATTACCAATGACTACTTTTGTCCTATTGAACATAAGTTGTTTAACTTTCATGAGGCCTTTCCAGAAAGGCGAATCCATCGGCCTAACTATTACCTGAGACAACGTCCTAGTCTGGAGATACTTGTTGCGAATGATTTGCGCCCACATAGCTTCCGCACCACTCGCGAGCTTCCATAACCACTTACTAAGCAGGCATCTGTTCTTAATCTCCAGATTCTCAATTCCTAGCCCTCCTTGGTCTTTGGGTCTACATATAATATCCCACTTAGTAAGCCGGTACTTTCTTTTAAGCTCATCACCCTGCCAAAAGAAGCGTGATCGATAGAAGTCCAGTCGTTTCCTCACTCCCACTGGAACCTCAAAGAAAGATAAAAGAAACATTGGCATACTTGTGAGGACCGAATTTATCAGCACTAGCCGTCCTCCATATGACATTAGCTTGCCCTTCCAGCAGCTAAGCTTCTTTTCAAATCGATCCTCGATACACTTCCACTCTCTGTTTGTTAGCCTACGATGATGAATCGGAATGCCAAGGTATGAAAAGGGTAGACTTCCCAACCCGCACCCAAACAATTGCCTATATGATTCTTGTTCATCTTTGGCCCTCCCAAAGCAGAACAATTCGCTCTTATGAAAGTTGATCTTTAACCCCGATAATTGTTCAAAAAGACATAGCAACAACTTCATATTTCTAGCCTTTGCGAAATCATGCTCCATGAAGATTATGGTATCATCAGCGTATTGAAGGATGGATACACCTCCATCAACCAGATGAGGTATTAAACCACCCACTTGACCGTGATCCTTAGCCCGTCCGATCAAAATTGCTAACATGTCAACCACGATGTTAAACAATACAGGGGACATAGGATCTCCTTGTCCGAGGCCCTTATGAGTCTGGAAGTAGTGCCCTATATCATCATTGACCTTAATTCCCACACTTCCTTTTTGCGTAAAAGATTCTACTTGATGGCACCAAGCCTCATGAAATCCTTTCATACGCAGAGCCTGCTGAAGGAATGGCCACTTGACCTTATCATACGCCTTCTCAAAATCCACTTTAAAAATTACCCCATCTAATTTTTTAGAGTGAATTTCATGGAGCGTTTCATGAAGGACCACCACTCCTTCTAGTATATTTCTGTCCGGCATGAAAGCAGTTTGTGATTGTTGCACTACAGAAAGCGCGATGCGTGAAAGCCTATTTGTCCCGACTTTGGTGAATATTTTGAAACTAACATTGAGAAGGCAAATTGGCCTGAACTGCTCAATTCTCACCGCCTCGGATTTTTTAGGAAGTAGTGTGATAGTTCCAAAATTCAACTGAAAAAGTTGAAGCTGACCCGCAAAAAGATCATGAAACATAGGTAGCAGATCCCCCTTAATAATGTGCCAACACCTTTTATAGAACTCGGCCGGAAACCCATCCGGACCGGGCGCTTTGTTATTCTCCATTTGTGTGATGGCATCAAACACTTCCTTCTCCGAGAAAGGTGCAAGCAAGATATCATTCTCAGCCGTCGACAGTTGAGGAACATCCTCAATCCGAGACTCATCCAAGGTTACACAATTATCCTCTGGTGGTCCGAATAACTGTCTATAGTACTCAGTGATATAATTTTTAAGATTATCCTGCGCAACAATAGTACCTTCATCTTGCTCAAGTTGGAAGATCCGTTTCTTGCGGTGTTTACCATTAGCAATGAGGTGAAAGAATTTAGTGTTCGCATCCCCATGAGTCACCTTGTGGACCTTGGCTCTCAACGCCCACTTCAGCTCTTCCTCACGGAGCAGCTCTTTCAACCGCTTTTCAGCCCCATATTTAACTTGTAACTCAGCAGGTAGCAGAATCACAGTTTCAGCTTTAGTATCTAGGGCTTGTATAATAGAAAGGAGTCTATCCTTCTCAATCTTATACATCCCACTTAAGTGCTTAGCCCACCCCCGTAAGAAGCTTCTTAAGTGCCGTATCTTATTCTGCCAGCGCTGAACCGCGGTCGAACCTCCAACCCCCTTTGCCCACTCCCTGGCAACTAGGTCAAAGAAACCTTCACGTTCGAACCATGCCATTTTGAAGGAGAAGTTGTTTTTGTTACCCACATAATTTGACTCCCCGGAGTCCACAAACAGTGGCGTGTGGTCAGAGATGCCCCTAGTTAAAGCTTGCACCGTGACCACATGTGTGGGCGTTCCCCAACTCGCCCACACGCCTGGATCATCGTCCAGTGCCTTTTGCACGAATCTTGGCACGAAAAGGTTGATTTTTTATGCCACGTAGGACGGGGCTGGTGTGTGGGCGTTGAAAAGTTTGCCCACACGCCCGTACCATGCTGTTTGCCAGCTGCGCTGTGTGGGCGAACTAGTTTCTGCCCACACAGCCACCACCTAGGTCATGCGTGTGTGGGGGAACTGCTTTTCGCCCACACGACACTCCTATGTTGTGGCCGGCAACTGCAGTTACGCGAACGTGGCAACTCGGTACACACACGGCAATTGTGATTCTTTGCTACACGGCAACTGCAGTTACGCGAACGTGGCAACTCGGTACACACACATGGCAACTGTGATTCTTTGCTACACGGCAACTGCAGTTGCTCGTACGTGGCAAACAGATAAACACACATGGCAACTGTGATTCTTTGCTACACGGCAACTGCAGTTGCTCGTACGTGGCAAACAGATAAACACACATGGCAACTGTGATTAACAATACATGGCAACTATGGTTGGACCACACGTGGCAACTAGGTAAACACACATGGAAACTATTGTTTTTTACCATATATGGAAAGTAGTTAATCACACATGGCAACTATAGTTTGATTACACGCGGCAACTACCATAAATTAGACATGATAACTATAGTTAACCAAAACAGATAGAGTTGCCATGCTTTTACAACTACACTTGCCATCCCTAATAACTACATCTGCCAACCAGGATGGCAACTAAATTGCCATCCCGCGGGGTACCTAACGTAGCTACATCAGGACGTGTGGACATTTTTGCTTCGTGCCACACGCACGAGGTAGAGATGAGTAGTACTTGTTGGGAGTGTGACACGAAGTAGCCGCGCCCACACGTGTGGGCAATTCCAATGTCCGCCCACACACAGCCCGTGTGGGCTGCCTCCTGCTCACACCACACACGGTGTGTGGGCGCATGTCGTATATGCCACACGTGTGGCAGTTAGCGGCGTCCTACTTTAATCATTGACCATCGCAGATTAATAAGCAGGCATCATACATATTCAGACGTGCATGTCAACAAATCACAAAGCATGCATAGCTAATAGTAACCATGATGTCTAGTGCTCAGGCCAGCTGTTAGAAGTAGCTAGCACGAATTGTACCTAGCGAGTATCAGGAAATTAACAAATTAACATAACTGACATATATTCGGATTGAGCTATCTCTAGCATACGTTTGAAGTTATGGTGGAACCGGTCATATTGCCTAAACTATTTTTACTATTCTTTTTTCTGGATCTTACTTTTCGTAAGAGAGCATGTGAGCTCTGATTCAAATACTCCACGCCCGCAGATACGAGATAGTATCAGTGGAAGAAAGCTGTGCATAGCTCGTCTCCAGGACCCTACAGTGGCGGTTTAGGGCCACTGGAATTCGATGCGGACGCCGGCCCAGTGCAGCCTTAACTAAGGTTGGTCATAGTGGGAGTAACATAGCAAGTAACATAACACATCCCAAGAAAAGTTTGCTTACATGGCATGTATTTAATGAGAGAGATGGTTGGAGTAACATAATATGTTACTATAACATAACACATCCCAAGGCAAAATGGGTCTACATCTTAATAAATGATGGCTTGCATGCTACTACATACATGTTACTCCCTACTATGAAAGTGATAACATAGCCTAGTAACATATGCATGTTACTAGTCTAAATTACTCCCCATTATAACCAGCCTAAAGTGGCACAGTGCAATGTGCCACTTGTGAGTAGAAGATGAGTGTGCTCAACTCGTAGTACGTGCTATAAATAAGTGCGCGTCTTCATCTTTCTATGAAAGCACAAATTCACAGAGGTGCCTATCGACCAGATTTATGGGCAGCTTGTCTATTCTGAATATTACTACTACCAGTCTGCACTATGTATCATCGTGTTCATAAATCTATTTGGGGATACATATTGCCGATGCAGCTTTTGACAACATTTGTATAGCAATCCGATGTGCTCCGCTCCTTTTTATGCGTGCAAGGTGTAGATTTTAAAATGTGCCGCCCATATTTTAAAATGTATTCGTAAATGCAGATTTGAAAATGTAGCAGCTGTAGCGCCCTTTCAGAACAAATGCTACAGCTAAGTGGGTTACAGATGCTGCCCTGTGGCCCATGTAACAGTAGCGCGGCCCAAACAAATAAACGCTGCTGCTATATATTAATAGTAGCGTGTTTTCTACACAGCGCTATTGGTACTTACTAGTAGCGTGGGGTAAAAGAAACTCGCTACTGATAAACTTCTATTTATAAGCATTTTTGTAGTAGTGAACCCAGCTGGCGCCTTTCTTCTCGATTTATTTAAAGACTTTATGATTGTGCACTCTACGAGGCCTCTCACGGATACATGATTTTTGACCGTCTGATCTCACTTTTGGACTCTGTTGGCTGTTAGATGCAAGCTTCTAATCCCGCACAACAACAGCTGGTTAAGTAGTAAATGCAGTCAATTTCCTTAGAAGCTAGCAAGCTTATATACATGCCAAATTAATAACAGACGATAGCCAATTTTTCAGGCTGGACAGAGAACAAGGAGAGTCCACATATTCTGCTCACAGGATAAGCAAAATGATGATACTAGATTAATTGTTGAAGATTGCAGCTTAAGCAGGCATCATACATATTCTGCCATGCTAGCTAATAACCACGATATCTAAGTGTTCAGGCGATTAGTGCGATGTGCCACTTGTGAGTACAAGATGAGTGTGCTCGACTCGTAGTACGTGCTATAAATAAGTGCGCGTCTTCGTCTGCTTTCTATGAAAGCACAAATTCACAGATTTATGCGCAGCTTGTCTATTCTGAATATTACTACTACCAGTCTGCACCATGTATCATCGTGTTCATAAATCAATTTGGGGATACATCTTGCCGATGCAGCTTTTGACAACTTTTGTATAGCATTCCGATGTGCCCCACGCAAGGTGCAGATTTTTAAATGGAGACACTCGCCGCCCATACGAAACTCCAGCGTGGGTGTGCATCGGTCGGAGTGCAAACGCTTGGATCGGGGCCATCTATTGGCTCTGGTTGGGGACAGACGCAATGCATGCTCAGTTCCCTTGGTCTTGGATGGTGTAAAAAAATGCTCGCTGCCTACTTGCTGAATGGGGAGGAACAACCTCTCTGACCGGTCCAACGTACTACTAAAAACCAAACGGATGAATGTGCCATCACATGATGGGATTAGTTTCGCCGGGTGCTCGCAAACATCAATGTAGTAGTAATTAACTCAACATGATACCATCTCTCTAACCTAAGTACAAACATCACATATCCACTTGTTGTCAGATGTGGGGTTCCGGCAAACCCTTAAGGTTCGAACACTGGGGTGCACGCGAAGTCTTTCCCTCGTACCGATCTACGCTCTAGCTCGCTAGGATCTTGCGGACGAACTCGACGAACTCATAACACAGAGAGACACAGGGTTTATACTAGTTCGGGCCACCGATGTGGTGTAATACCCTATTCGTTAGTATGGAGATCTTCGAGCGTGCGCTCAACTTTAAATGGAAGGTCATCATCGTGTACGGACCGGCGGACCACCGCCGTTCCCCGACCTTCCTAGCCGTCCTGCAGCAGAAGATCTCCGCCTCCTCCCTCCCAGTGGTCGTGGGAGGTGACTTTAACCTCATCCACTCCCCGGATGAGAAGAATAATGACCGGATTAATCGCCCCCAGATGCAGATGTTTAATGACTGCATCGCGGAGCTTGGCCTCCGTGAGCTTGAGCGTACGGGGGCCCGTTTCACCTGGACTAACCGCCAGGCGAACCCGACGTGGTCCGTTCTGGATCGCGTCTTAGTCTCTCCGTAATGGGAACTCAGTTGCCCTCTGGCCTCTGTGCAGGCTATCACCCGGATCGGATCGGACCATGTCCCTCTCCTCCTCTCCTCTTCCGATGAACGTCCCCTCATTCCCCCGCGGTTCCGGTTTGAGATCTTCTGGCTCAACCAGGCCGGCTTCCGCGAGGCCGTTGCGGCCAAGTGGACCGCCTCTCGCGCGGCTCGTCACCGAGCCATGTCCGCGGTGGACTCTTGGTAGTTTTGCGCCAAGATGGCCCGCCAATTTATGAAGGGATGGGGCGCGAACCTCGGCCGTGATATCCGTGAGCGTAAGAAGGCCCTCCTTAGTGCCATCCAGTTCCTAGACGCCCGCGCTGACTTGTCATGGATCTCCCCGGATGAATGGTTGCTGAGATATGACCTCGAGGACCAGCTCTCGGTCATATACTCTGACGAGGAGGCCTACTGGCGGCTGCGTGGCACCCAACGGTGGGTGCTCCAGGGCGACGCCAATACGGTCTACTTCCAGGCGATCGCCAATGGCCGGTGCGGTCGCAATTCCACCCACTCCCTATGGGATGGCGATTCTCAATTAGTTCGCCCCTCGGACATCCGAGCTCAAGTAGACGGCTTCTATAAAGCCCTTTTCACCCCCACCCCTCGGGGTGGGGCCGCACTTGCCCCTGATACCTGGTCGGGGGCCCAGCTTGTCTCCTCCGAGGCCAACGCCACTCTGGTGGCGCCGTTCTCTGAGGAGGAGGTCCTTGCGGCGATCGGCACATTGATCCCGCTTCTACCCGTACTACGCATCGGCACATTGATGTCTACTACACAACCTTCTCCTTGTAGACGTTGTTGGGCATGCAAGTGCACAGGTTTGTAGGACAGTAGCAAATTTCCCTCAAGTGGATGACCTAAGGTTTATCAATCCGTGGGAGGCGTAGGATGAAGATGGTCTCTCTCAAGCAACCCTGCAACCAAATAACAAAGAGTCTCTTGTGTCCCCAACATACCCAATACAATGGTAAATTGTTTAGGTGCACTAATTCAGCGAAGAGATGGTGATACAAGTGCAATATGGATGGTAGATATAGGTTTTTGTAATCTGAAAATATAAAAACAGCAAGGTAACAAGTGGTAAAAGTGAGCATACACGGTATTGCAATGCGTTGAAACAAGGCCTAGGCTTCATATTTTCACTAGTGCAAGTTCTCTCAACAATAATAATATAATTCGATCATATAACTATCCCTCAACATGCAACAAAGAGTCACTCCAAAGTCAGTAATAGTGGAGAACAAACGAAGAGATTATGGTAGGGTACGAAACTACCTAAAGTTATTCTTTCCAATCAATCCGTTGGGCTATTCCTATAAGTGTCACAAACAGCCCTAGAGTTCGTACTAGAATAACACCTTAAGACACAAATCAACCAAAACCCTAATGTCACCTAGATACTCCATTGTCACCTCAAGTATCCGTGGGTATGATTATACGATATGCATCACACAATCTCAACTCATCTATTCAAACCAACACATAGAACCTCAAAGAGTGCCCCAAAGTTCCTACCGGAGAATCACGACAAAAACCTGTGCCAACCCCTATGCATAGGTTCATGGGCAGAACCCGCAAGTTGATCACCAAAACATACATCAAGTGAATCACATGGTATCCCATTGTCACCACAGATACGCACGGCAAGACATACATCAAGTGTTCTCAAATCATTAAAGACTCAATCCGATAAGATTACTTCAAGGGGAAAACTCAATTCATTACAAGAGAGTAGAGGGGGAGAAGTAACATAAGATCCAACTATAATAGCAAAGCTCGCGATACAACAAGATCGTGCCAAATAAAGAACACGAGAGAGAGAGAGAGATCAAACACATAGCTACTGGTACATACCCTCAGCCCCGGGGGCAAACTACTCCCTCCTCGTCATGGAGAGCGCCGGGATGATGAAGATGGCCACAGGTGAGAGTTCTCCCCTCCGGCCGGGTGCCGGAACAGGGTCCTGATTGGTTTTTGGTGGCTCTAGAGGTTTGCGGCGGCGGAACTACCTATCTAATCTCTGTTCTGGAAGTTTTATGATACGTAGGTATATATGGGTGCAGGGGGTACGTCGGTGGAGTTTCGGGGGCCCCACGAGGCAGGGGGCGCGCCCTAGGGGGTGGGCGCGCCCCCCACCCTCGTGAGCACCTCCCTCATCTCCTAACGTAGGTTCCAAGTCTATCTGGTACATTTTCTTCCAAAAATAACTTCTCCAGTTGATTTCGTTCCGTTTTGACTCCGTATGATATTACTTTTCCTCGAAATACTGAAATAGGCATAAAACAACAAATCTAGGCTGGGCCTCCGGTTAATAGGTTAGTACCAAAAATAATATAAAAGTGGATAATAAAGCCCAATATTTCCCAAAACAGTAGATAATATAGCATGGAGCAATAAAAAATTATAGATACGTCGGAGACGTATCAAGCATCCCCGAGCTTAATTCCTGCTTGTCCTCGAGTAGGTAAATGATAAAAAGATAATTTTTGATGTGGAATGCTAGTTGGCATAATTTCATTGTAATTCTTCTTAATTGTGATATGGATATTCAGATCCGAAAGATTCAAGACAAAAGTTCATATTGACATAAAAATAATAATACTTCATATAGTCTGGCTAAAACAGTAGATAATTTAGCATGGAGCAATAAAAAATTATAGATACGTTGGAGACGTATCAAGCATCCCCAAGCTTAATTCCGTACTCGAGTAGGTAAATTATAAAAAAGATAATTTTTGATGTGTAATGCTAGTTGGCATAATTTCATTGTAATTCTTCTTAATTGTGATATGAATATTCAGATCCAAAAGATTCAAGACAAAAGTTCATATTGACATAAAAATAATAATACTTCAAGCATTTATACCAACAAAGCAATTATGTCTTCTCAAAATAACATGGCCAAAGAAAGTTATCCGTACAAAATCATATATTCTGGCTATGCTCTATCTTCACCACACAAAGTATTTGAATCATGCACAACCCCGATGACAAGCCAAGCAATTGTTTCATACTTTAACATTTTCAAAACTTTTTCAATCTTCACGCAATACATGAGCGTGAGCCATGGACATAGCACTATAGGTGGAATAGAATGGTGGTTGTGGAGAAGACAAAAAGAGGGGAAGATAGTCTCACATCAACTAGGCGTATCAAAGGGCTATGGAGATGCCCATCAATAGATATCAATGTGAGTGAGTAGGGACTGCCATGCAACGGATGCACTAGAGCTATAAGTATGTGAAAGCTCAAAAAGAAACTAAGTGGGTGTGCATCCAACTCGCTTGCTCACGAAGACCTAGGGCATTTTGAGGAAACCCATCATTGGAATATACAAGCCAAGTTCTATAATGTAAAATTCCCACTAGTATATGAGAGTGATATCATAGGAGACTCTCTATCATGAAGATCATGGTGCTACTTTGAAGCACAAGTGTGGTAAAAGGATAGTAGAATTGCCCCTTCTCTCTTTTTCTCTCATTTTTTTATTTTTTATTATTTTTTTGTTTGGGCCTTTTCTCTTTTTTTTATGCCCTCTTTTTTTCTCTTTTTTTTATTTTTCGTCCGGAGTCTCATCCCGACTTGTGGGGGAATCATAGTCTCCATCATCCTTTCCTCACCGGGACAATGCTCTAATAATGATGATCATCACACTTTTATTTTTCTTACAACTCAACAATTACAACTCGATACTTAGAACAAAATATGACTCTATATGAATGCCTCCGGCGGTGTATCGGAATGTGTAATGACTCATGAGTGACATGTATGAAAGAATTATGAACGGTGGCTTTGCCACAAATACGATGTCAACTACATGATCATGCTAAGAAATATGACAATGATGGAGCGTGTCATAATAAACGGAATGGTGAAAAGTTGCATGGCAATATATCTCGGAATGGCTATGGAAATACCATAATAGGTAGGTATGGTGGCTATTTTGAGGAAGGTATATGGTGGGTGTATGATACCGGCGAAAAGTGCACGGTATTAGAGAGGCTAGCAATGGTGGAAGGAAGAAGAGTGCGTAAAATCCATGGACTTAACATTAGTCATAAAGAACTCATATAGTTATTGCAAAAATCTAGAAGTTATCAATGCAAAGTATTACGTGCATGCTCCTAGGGGGATAGATTGGTAGGAAAAGACCATCGCTCGTCCCCGACCGCCACTCATAAGGAAGACAATCAATAAATAAATCATGCTCCGACTTCATCACATAACGGTTCACCATACGTGCATGCTACGGGAATCACAAACTTTAACACAAGTATTTCTCAAATTCACAACTACTCAACAAGCATGACTCTAATATCACCATCTTTATATCTCAAAACAATCATCAAGCATCAAACTTCTCTTAGTATCCAACACACTCATAAGAATTCTTACAAATCTTTTATGCTTAGCATATTAGGATTTTAAAGCAAATTACCATGCTATTTAATACTCTCAAAATAATCTAAGTGAAGCATGAGAGTTCATCTATTTCTTCAAAATAAAACCACCATTGTGCTCTAAAAGATATAAGTGAAGTGCTAGAGCAAATAACAAACTACTCCAAAAGATATAAGTGAAGATCAATGAGTAGTCGAATAATTATGCAACTATGTGAAGACTCTCCCAAATAATAATTTCAGATCTTAGTATTTTATTCAAACAACAAGCAAAGCTAAAGAAAATAAAATGGCGATGCAAGGATAACACAACTCATGTGAAGAAGCAAAAACTTAGGCTCAACCGATACTAACCGATAGTTGTTGAAGAAGAAAGGTGGGATGCCTACTGGGGCATCCCCAAGCTTAGATGCTTGAGACTTCTTGAAATATTATCTTGGGGTGACTTGGGCATCCCCAAGCTTTAATTTTTGTGTCTCCTTAATTCCTCTCATATCATGGTTTCTCTTTTTATCAAAAGCTTCATTCACAACAAACTCAACAAGAACTTGTGAGATAGGTTAGTATAAACCAATGCAAAACCTTATCATTTCCTACTGTAACAAATCACTAAAATTATTATTCAACATTGCATACTAAATGCCTCTGCATATTTAATACTCCTATCCTCAAATAGAATAATTAAACAGGCAAACATATGCAAACAATGCAACCATAACAGCAATCTGTCAAAACAGTACAGTCTGTAAAGAATGCAAGATTCATCATACTTCCCTAACAGCAAAAATTATGAACTAAAATTCCCACTGTAATAAATTTATCATATCTCAATATGCAAAAAGATTCAACATTATACCACTCTCTGACTTTTCAAGGGAATTTTTGTTGGGGAACATAGTAATTTCAAAAAATTTCCTACGCACACGCAAGATCATGGTGATGACATAGCAACGATAGGGGAGAGTGTGTCCACATACCCTCGTAGACCGTAAGCGGAAGCGTTATGACAACGCGGTTGATGTAGTCGTACGTCTTCACGATCCGACCGATCCAAGTACCGAACGTACGACACCTCCGAGTTCAGCACACGTTCAGCTCGATGACGATCCCCGGACTCCGATCTAGCAAAGTGTCGGGGATGAGTTCCACAAGACGACGGCGTGGTGGACGATGATGATGCTCTACCAGCGCAGGCTTCGCCTAAACTCCATGACGATATGACCGAGGTGGAATATGGTGGAGGGGGGCACCGCACACGGCTAAGGAACGATCCGTAGATCAACTTGTGTGTCGTGGGGTGCCCCCTGCCCCTGTATATAAAGGAGCAAGGGGGAGGAGGCCGGCCCTAGGAGGGGGCGCGCCAAGTGCGTAGTCCTAATAGGACTCCCTAGTCCTAGTAGGATTCCACCTCCCTTGTTGGAGTAGGAGAAGGGGGAAAGAGGGGGAGAGGAGGAAGGAAAATGGGGCCGCACCCCTTGTCCAATTCGGACCAGAGGGGGGCTGCGCGCCTCCTTCCTTTCGGCCTCTTTCCTCTATTCCTGTATGGCCCAATAAGGCCCATATACTCCCCGGCGAATTCCCATAACTCTCCGGTACTCCGAAAAATACCCGAATCACTCGGAACCTTTCCGAACTCCGAATACAGTCGTCCAATATATCAATCTTTACGTCTCGACCATTTCGGGACTCCTCGTCATGTCCCCGATCTCATCCGGGACTCCGAAATCCTTCGGTACATCAAAACTCATAAACTCATAATATAACTGTCATCGAAACCTTAAGCGTGCGGACCCTACGGGTTCGAGAACTATGTAGACATGACCTAGAACTATTCTTGGTCAATAACCAATAGCGGAACCTGGATGCCCATATTGGCTCCTAAATATTCTACGAAGATCTTTATCGGTCAAACCGCATAACAACATACTTTGTTCCCTTTGTCATCGGTATGTTCTTTGCCCGAGATTCGATCGTCGGTATCCAATACCTAGTTCAATATCGTTGCCGGCAAGTCTCTTTACTCGTTACGTAATGCATCATTCCGTAACTAACTCATTAGCTACATTGCTTGCAAGGCTTATAGTGATGTGCATTACCGAGAGGGCCCAGAGATACCTCTCCGACAATTGGAGTGACAAAACCTAATCTCGAAATACGCCAACCCAACATGTACCTTTGCAGACACCTGTAGTACTCCTTTATAATCACCCAGTTACGTTGTGACGTTTGGTAGTACCTGTCGGGGATATTACCACTAGGGGTAAACCGGCCAAGATTGGGCCGGGTTAACTTCGCTAGTAGTGTTATCTTGGAAAGGCCCAAGGCCTGTAGTTGGTTTAGAACTTGTAGCCGTAAACCGGCCTGATGTATACTTGTATTGTAAGTTAGGAATAGAGAGATACCAACCGGGATACGAATATGAACCGGTTGGGACTCTACAAACCGACGGGCGTCACCCATGTATATAAGGGGACGACCCGGCGACGGTTCAAGGGACAGACAACCACAACTCGAGCCTAGGCGAAGCTTATTTGCTCCCTAGCCATCGAGACTACATCAATTCCATCACAACTAGACGTAGGCTTTTACCTTCATCGAAGGGGCCGAACTAGTATAAAACCCTCGTGTCCTTGTGTCCGCTTTAACCCCTGCAAGTAAACTCGTGGCGATGGCTCCACGACTAAGTCCTTATGCTAGGACATCTGCCGTGACAAATCCACGACAGTTGGCACCCACCGTGGGGCTATCGCACGATGGTTTGACGATCTTGGAGGGCAAGCTCAAAGGACTCGAAGGTTACGTCGTGGGCCGGATGACCAAGAGTCGTCGCGGTCGGATCTACATTGACGATGCTGGATGGGGTCCCGAGGCCGATTCAATCGAATATGGATACCGGGTCCCGTTCGGCGGCATACACGTTTTCATCGGCAAGACCGGAGGGCCTGGACCGGAGCCAGACACCTGCACCGACTTCATCGAGACGGCTCATCGCGCGCGACCAGCCCGGGCTAAACCGGCCGTGAAGCATGTCTTCGTTGGAGCTACCTATGGAGGGGAGTATGATGCCGGTTCAGAGCACGGTAGCGAGACCGTTGTTTACTCCGGCGATGAATCTTCAGAAGGAGAGACCGAGTCATTGTACCAGCTACAGGACGGTATGATCAGGGGCTGTTCCGATGGTGACAGTATTCCGAACCCCCCAAGCCAGCTAAACCGAATCGGTGTATTCATGGCCGGTACGCAGGCCGCAAACCTCTCTTCAACCGCAGCAGCAATGCTTTCCGGTTCAGCAGCGGCAGCGGGGGCAGGAGGCCCGGTGCGACCGCCGGTTCAAATTTTGTCAGATCTGTTTGATGCGTTAGCAGCACTCATGGCGGAGGATAACCCTGCAGATCAGGAGGCTCATAACGCAGAAATCGTGAAGGTGAGAGAGCAGATCACGCAAGCCAAAGCGGATCTAGCGGCAGAAAAGGAGCGCATGGCCGCAGAGCGGGCCGCTTTAGATGCACAAGCTTACAAACTCATGCTTGACCAGAGCGCGTCGCAGGAGGTGTTAAAGCGGAAGTACAGATCGCGTCTGCCATCAGGATTTGACCCTAGAAACCTCTTTCAAACCCACGAGCGGACCCGAGAATCCGCCCCAAAGACAGGAGGTGAACCGGATTGAGGCACCAGGAGCAGGAGCGACGGTCCAACCGCGCCCGATGGAGCCCCCACAGCAGAATACGGTTATTCCTCCGCCGGTACAGACGCCCCCGGGCCATTACTCTAACCCTATGGACAACGTTGTTGCAGTTGCCGCACGATTGGAGGCGATCCCAGTCGAAGGAAATTACCCGCAAGCAGTTGAGACACGCCGGGTCAAGGAGCTTCTCCGGACTGCACTAATCCAGCAGGAAGCGTATTCATACAGCCGCGATCGGATTCACTCTACGCCCCGTCCAAGCCGGAGCTACAGCAGGCGCATGGATGAACCGGCCCTATCAAGTAACGCGCGGGACCGTGAAGCGGTCCGAGGCAATCACCAGATAGGCAGCGCTTGTAATGCTCAGGAGGTGGTGGATCGGGCCCGGGCACGCAGGGAAGCCGAGTTAGCAGCACAGGATGATGCGGGTCAACACACACCGGTTCGCCCTACCACCGTCACCGGTCCAGGAGTCGCATCCGCTCTGGGAGTGCCCTGTTTAATCCCCGCTCTACGCAATGTGCGTCTGCCTAAGGATTTTAAGGGCCCGCGCAAGGTGCCAAATTACACCGCAGATCTATCCCCTGAAGCATGGGTTGAGAGTTATGAGATGGCCATGGAGATGCTAGATGTTGATGAAGCAGCGTGTGCAAAGTACTTCACCATGATGATGGAGGGCACAGCCCGTACTTGGTTGAAAAGCTTGCCGCCCAACTCTATCAGTTCGTGGGGTCGCCACGGGCCCGTTTATCCGAATTTCAAGGATACATGTAAGCAGCCCAAGTCCATAGTAGACCACGGCGGCTTATGCTCAGAAGAAGGAGTCAACAACCCGCTGGGTACGCCTGTGTCTCGAGATTTTGCACTCCTCGATCGGATCAATGCCGACTCGGCGATCATCACATTGGAAGGCAACTGCCGGTTTGAGCCTCAAACTTAAGCTGGGACGATGAAGCGGTTACGCAATGATACGGAACTCTCATGACCGCTGGTAAAATATGCCGATGCATACAGTACCAAGGATCCCAAGCGATGACGACGAAGCAGGGAAGGGAAAGAAGAATGGCAACTCCAAGCAGCAGCATTTCAAACCGGCAGGTCATGGAAACGGGGGCAAGCGCAAGGCTGATGATTTCGTAGCCAACACTAATGCGCAGGACAGAGGCCCGCGGCGCAGAGGCAAGGCGAATCGGGGTCCAAATGCTGGTGCGAGCCGTTTGAATTACTTGTTGAATCAGCCTTGTCCCAAGCACGGGATGAAAGAAAACCCATCGAATCATCTTTGGAAAGACTGTTCTATTATGCAAGAGTTCAAAATTCCGATGCTTTCCGATATGACCAGGATCGTGGTGGTTCAGGATCCGGTTTTCATGGGCCGGGTCAGGACGGAGCTTCCGGTTCAGGACATAACCAGGGCAATTTCAATAACCAGAGTAATCAAGGTAGCCAGCAGCAGCAGCAGCAGTCAGGCTATCAGAGCCAGCCAAAGCAGTTGAATGGCGGGCAGTATCATGTTTTCACAACCAGCTTGGACAAGCGGGATCGGAAGCTTCACAAACGGGCAAGAATTTGTTGAACCGGCTTTGCCACGGTATTTGCGCTGGTCGAGCAGCCTATCATATGGAGCGAGAGGACCATCCCCGTGTTGATAATCCGGTCGGTGGCTTTGGTAGTAGATCCCGTGTTGGGGGCTATAAATTTACTAAGGTACTTATGGATGGAGGAAGCAGATCAATATATTGTATTATGACACTTTCCGTCGCATGGGTCTCACAGATAAAGATCTCGCATCGCCCAATACGGTGTTCCATGGTGTAGTGCCAGGCAAATCTGCTTATCCTGTTGGCAAGATAGTTCTGGATGTGGCCTTTGGAGATGAGCATGATTCCCGGTCTGAAAAGCTAACTTTTGAAGTGGTGAAAATCCGGAGCCCATACCATGCCTTGTTTGGACGGCCGGCTTATGCTAAGTTCATGGCACGACCTTGTTATATCTACTTGCAGCTCAAAATGCCGGGTTACAAAGGAACAATAACGGTGCATGGAAGTCGACGAGTCGCTTTGGAATGTGAGGAAGGAGATGCAGCTTATGCAGAGGCGGTCTGTGCCACGGAGGAGTTGAAATTTTATAAGGACAATGTTGATCCAGCAGATATGACCCCTTTGAAGAAGCCTACTACAGAGCATGAATCGGATCTGAAATTCAAATCGGCGGTGAAACCAAGCTTGTTGACTTTGTGCAAAGCGATTCGTCCAAGCAGTTCACTGTCGGTGCCAACCGGATCCTAATAGGAAAGCGCGCCATCGAAGTTCATCCGTGAGAACCGGATATCTTTGCATGGAAGCCATCCGACATGCCGGTATACCGAGGGAACTCGCCGAGCACACACTTAATGTGGATCCTAAGTATAAACCGTGAAACAGCCTCCGCCGGTTTAATGAAGAGAGACGCAAGGCCATTGGGGAAGAGGTAGCCAGGCTCCTGGCGGCTGGCTTTATCATTGAACTGTTTCATCCAGAGTGGCTTGCTAATCCGGTGCTGGTCCTTAAGAAAAACGGCACCTGGTGTATGTGTGTGGATTACACAGATCTCAACAAGGCCTGCCCAGCAGATCCTTTTGCTCTCCCCCGCATCGATCAGATTATTGATGCCACGGCAGGGTGTGAACGCTAAGTTTTTGGACGATACTGAAATCATCGATCAAAATGGCAGTTATGACCAGGAGAAAACGGCGTTTATAACTCCCTTTGGAGCCTTCTGCTATGTATCTATGCCTTTTGGGCTCAAGAGTGCCCAGGCTACTTATCAGCGGTGTGTACAGAATTGCTTGCATACGCAGATTGGCCGCAATGTGCACGCTTATGTAGATGACATTGTGGTGAAATCAAGACAAAAGGAGACACTGGTGGAAGATTTGAAGGAGACCTTCGACAACTTGCGCATTTATAAGATGATGCTTAATCCGGCCAAGTGTGTGTTTGGTGTTCCGGCTGGCAAGTTATTGGGGTTCCTGGTGTCTAACAGAGGAATCGAGGCCAATCCGGAGAAAATTAAGGCCATCACTTCCTTGGCTAAACCAAAGTGTATCAACGATGTTCAACGCCTGGCGGGCCGGATTGCTGCATTGAGCCGGTTTATCAGCCGCCTCGGAGAGAAGGCCATCCCTTTATACCAGATGCTGAGGAAGACAGATAATTTCGTCTGGAGTCCAGCTGCTGATGAGGCCTTTGAGGATCTAAAGCGGCAATTGGCCAATCCGCCTGTCCTTGCAGCTCCGGTTGACAAGGAGCCACTCTTGTTATATGTGGCAGCCAATGCTCGAGCAGTGAGCGTGGCCATTGTGGTGGAGCGCAAGGAGGCAGGAAAAGAGTATCCGGTTCAACGGCCAGTTTATTATATCAGCGAGGTGCTTATTGAGTCCAAGCAGAGATATCCGCATTGGCAGAAGCTAGTCTATGGTGTTTTTATGGCCAGCCGGAAATTGAAGCAATATTTCCAAGGACACCCTATTACAGTGGTTAGTTCAGCTCCTTTAGGTGACATCATACAGAACCGGGAGGCGACTGGTCGGATTGCAAAATGGGCCATCGAGCTTGGGCCGCATGGGCTAAAGTACATACCGCGCACAGCAGTGAAGTCACAAGCCCTTGTTGATTTCATTAATGACTGGACAGAGTTACAAGCACCAGAGGAAAAGCCGGATCACACATACTGGACTATTCATTTTGATGGGTCCAGACAATTGGAAGGCTCGGGGGCTGGAGTCGTTTTAACTTCCCCACGAGGTGATAAGTTTTGTTACGTTCTCCGTTTAATGTTCCCTTGTACTAATAATGCAGCTGAGTACGAAGCCTTGCTTCATGGCCTCCGGATGGCTAAGGAGATGAGCTTAAGCCGGGTTAAGTGCTTCGGTGACTCGGACCTGGTGGCTCAGCAAGTATCTGGCACTTGGGATTCTAAGGACCCTCTCATGGCTGCATATCGTCGAGAAGTGGATAATATCGCAGGTTGTTTCAAGGGCTATCAAGTGGATCATGTGGATCGCCGGAAGAACGAAGCGGCAGACGCTTTAAGCCGTTTGGGTTCTCAGCGTAAACCGGTTCCCCCTAATGTCTTCCTCGACGTTTTGCACAATCCGTCGGTTCAGCTCCCTGGTGAAGCGGATTTGGCAATTCCTGATCCGGAGTCTCAGTTGGTGGCGGCATTACATGCTATTCCGGATTGGACGGTTCCTTACCTTGCATATATGACTCGAGGAGAATTGCCAGACGATGAGGTTCTGGCCAGGCAGATAATCCGGCGCTCCAAGTCTATGACGATTCTTAATGGTGAGTTGCATCATTGCAGTGTTTCAGGGGCGTTTCAACGCTGCGTTTCCCCTGAGGAAGGTTGTGAAATTTTACGAGAAATCCATGAAGGGGATTGCGGGCATCATGCCGGTTCAAAGTCCCTGGTGGCGAAGGCATTCCGTCATGGATTTTACTGGCTAACTGCTCATGCTGATGCGGAGGACTTGGTCAAACGGTGTGATGGATGTCGAAATTTTCCAGCGTGCTCATGTACCGCACAGAATTGCGGATGATCCTAATAACATGGCCGCTTATGCACTGGGGCTGGATATGGTTGGGCCTTTAAGAGATCCAAAGATAAGAAGACCCACCTGTTGGTGGCGGTGGACAAGTTCACCAAGTGGGTTGAAGCGGAACCGGTCAAGAAGTGTGATGCGGCAACAATGTGCGTTCATCAAAAGGTGATTTTCCGGTTTGGCTTTCCACACAAGATCATTATCGACAATGGCACTAATATGTCCAAGGAGCTATGAAAGAATTACGTGAACGTGAGCATATCCGCTTGACGATCATCGATGGCGCACTTCAGTCCAATGGGCAGGCGTAACGTGCTAATCAAGAAATCTTATGCGGCATCAAACCCCGACTTCGGTTCCATTACAGAGAACACCGTGGTGCTGGGTTGAGGAGCTCCCATCGGTACTATGGAGTATCAATACTACGCCAAACGGCCCATCGCTACACGCCTTTCTTCATGGTTTATGGAGCGTAGCAGCTTCTTCCCAAAGGATATCGTGCATGATTCGCCCCTGTAGCGGCTTATGTAGAAGCGGACAACGAGGTGGCACGACAGGACGCTTTAGACCTATTGGATGAGGAGCGTGATATGGCAGCCGCTCGTTCGGTGATTTACCAGCAGGATCTTCGTCGTTATCACAGCCGCCGGGTTAAGACCAGAGCCTTTCAGGAAGGAGATTTGGTGCTTCGCCTCATCCAAGACCGCATGATATGCACAAATTATCCCCGCCTTGGGAAGGGCCCTTTGTGGTCAGCAAGAATCTACTCAATGGTTCCTACTATCTGGTTGATATTCGAGAGCATAAAGACTCACGTACGTCAGAGGAGGAGACCAATAGGCCGTGGAATATAGCTCATCTTCGACCTTACTACACCTGAGTCATCGGCTCAGTTTATGTACATAGCATAACAATGTATATATTATCTTCGATATAATAAAAATCAGGGCCTCAGCTAAAGCGGGTCTCTGCTCTTTCTTTTCATGTGTGGTTACATGGAGTGCTTCATTTTTAAAGCGGCCTCGGTTTACCCCTTGACAGATTATATTTATCACTTGGGGGCTTGGTCGATCCGAACCAACGCAACACCTCTTGATAGGTGTAAGCCACCAGATCACTTGGGGGCTTGGTCGATCCGAACCAACGCAACACCTCTTGATAGGTGTAAGCCACCGATCACTTGGGGCTTGGTCAGATCCGAACCAACGCAACACCTCTTGACAGCGAAGCCACCAGATCATTTGGGGACACGGTCACGCTCTGAACCGGTCACGCCTCTTGGTCGGCCAATAGGGCCAGCGTCACTTGGAGGCTTGGTGAACCCAACCAATGTCATGCCACTTGGCCGGCGACTCGCCACGAGTCTTTGGGGACCTGGCCGACTAGCACCATCGCTTCACGCCTTCGGGGCTTGGTTGCGTCGACCATGGTAATGCCATCCGACCAGCTCCATGAAGCTTTCCTTTGCAAAGAGTTATTGCCTTTGTTGCCATATTTGGTATTCGATTTTTGTTATGCTTCCAACTCGATTTAATATTTTTATCCGGTTTAGCTATCAGTAACAAGCTGATAGTACACGGTTTGCTATTACACCGAAGTTTTTATTTTTCCGGTTTACCATCTTCCGGTTCATCCTTATGGAGAAGCATGGGGGCTTGTGCTGATTCAGCACGCTTATGAGGGAGTTATTGTTTCCCCAAATGGTCATGATTGCTTAAAGGCCTCCGCTTCAAGATTGGCTACGCCAGCTTCATGCCCAAGTATGGCAGGTATTTGTATCACATATTAATTGATTTTCCATACACAAAATCTATTGATGTTATAAACCGTCGTGGCGGTATCACCGCCGCCGAGGTTCAATCTTTTGTTGCAGGGGAGTGAATCAAATAAAAGTTCCTCGATGCACGAAGGCACACTCAGCAGCAAGTTTTGACTAAACCTATTACAAGGCAACACAAAGGTCTTAATGAGATCATTGTTCTTTCAGATAAACCGCCACCGGTTCAAAACTATTCTTCATCCTCCGCCGCTTCAAAGATCCTCGTCTCTACCCATCGGCTGGAAATCCATAGAAGTCCATCGATTCCCATCAGCGCTTGAAAACAGCCTCTTCGTGAATCGAGATGATGGTTCAATGTCGGCGTAAGTGTGCTTACGGATTGAGGATCAAGTTTTCCGTTCAAAGGTTGGAGCGGAAATACGCTTTGTTTCGCTCATTGTATTGGTCTTGGTAGTGCTCTAAATCGGCTTCTTCCGCCAATTGACAAGCCAGCATGCATCGCACGGTTTATCACACGCAAGTCCTCTTCATTAAAGTCCGAGTCGCCCTCCTTCACACCGGATAGCCTTGGGCTGCTTCCACAGATCAAAATCCGCACCCGTGCTTTAGCTCGGATCAAGGCATTGAGGGCTCCGGTTCGGCAGCGGATTTCTTCACCTCTTCAATCCGGGAAGGAACGATGGATAGCCGGTTCAAGGTATCTTGGATCAGGGACGGCGCCGGATTATTATGTGACATTGTGGTAATAACGCGCTGGGCTCCGGTATATAGCTGCTCCACTAACGTGTAGACAGCTTTCAGTTTCTTCCGCACGTCATTACCCAAGTGCCCAACGCGTGTGCCTGCATATGATGACAGGATATTTTTAAACCGGAATACTAGCGCAGCAGGAAAAGCATATTGCACTTATTAACAGGGAACTTACCGAAGATGGCTGCTATCATAGAATGCACTTGCCGCTTCACGGCCGACAGATCATCCACCACCGGTTTAAGGGCAGCTTCAGATTCTCGCCCGCTTAAGCAAGTTGGCCTTTTCGTGGCCTGCATCACTGCTCCTTCTTCATGTTGTCCTTCACTTGTTCCGCAGCAGTCAAGGCACTGGTTAGCTCTTTCTTGGCTTTGTCTGTCTCAGCCTGCTGGGTTTTCAATGCCGCTCAGAATCGGCAATCCGATCATCCTTGATTTTCACCTCAGCCTGCGCATTGACAGTAGGATCAGCCAACAATTACAGTTCAAGTCTCAACCACACAACATAGTTATATGCTTGACACTTGGGGGCTAATGTACCTTCATTTTTTCTACTGCTGATACATGGCAAAGTCCCAAGTTCAATACGAGTATTCAACTCGGCACTTGGGGGCTAATGGCTATTTGATTCTATTAAAGTGTCGTCAGGAAATTTTTTGGAGTGCCGGTTTAAGTATGCATATTTAAACCGGCCCTGGTGGTTATGAGGGAAGATTGCAAAGTCTATCAAAGAAAGCTATCAAGTACCAGTTTGATCAAAGATTGCAAACCGGCCCTTGGGGGCTACAAGGATTACTATATTGGTAATAAGGAAAGGAGCGGTACCTCAAACTTATCTCTCATCAGTTTGACCAAGCCAGCTTCATGATCACGGCTACTGTAAAGCCGGTTTAGATATCCGGAATGAAGGTCTTGAGCGCTCATAGCAGCATATGTTTCCAGCTCTACATTCCACTTTCCTTTGTTAAAAGCGGAAGAGTCCTCCTTCACAGTATGCCGGGTGAGAGTTGCAGTATTCCCCGGGTCAGAGTGGCCCGTTCCAGTGATTACAACGTCGTCATCCTTCGATTCGACGGATCGTGTGGGCACACCTGTTTTAGTTGGGCTGTGAGGATTTTCAAACCGGACAGTACGGGCGGCCGGATCAACAGACATTGAAACAGTCGCAGGCCTCTCCTCAGGAATCACATCTTCTTGAACCGGGGGATCACTCGGAATGTCTTCAAAGGTAACATTTTCGAGATCTGCCGCCTGCTCATGATCTGAAGCGGCAGCCTCTTCAGCAGTTTTCTCCAAGCGAGCTTTCTTGCTGGGTTTCGCTTGGTTCTCAAGAAATGTAAGATTCAGAAATAAGGCATATACATTACAGAAGAAGTTGACAAACGTATGGCCGTTTTGACTTACCCGACAGCTATCTTCAACGGTGGAAGCTGAGTGGCGGACGATTCGCCAGAGGATGAATGAGAAGTGACCTGATAATCGGAGTCGGACGGATTAAGAGGTTGACGGAATAAACCCGCTTTGGAATTTAAGGCAATGAAAAGGTTGGAAACCTCGGTGCGGCGCTTTCGAGCCGGGCTGTTTGGTAAACCGGCAGAGGTAACTACCTGTCCGCGTGTGCGGGTAAAGCGGCGGGCCTCATGCTGCTGTGTCTTCATAAGAAGTTTGGGATCCAAGTGAGCAAGAGGGTGAGAAAAGTTAACTTTCCGGTTTGCACGGCAAAATTTTGGTGAAGGCAAGTTTGTTGAATCGGAAGAGAGAATGGTTACCTCAGCAAATCCTGCGTTGCTGGCTTCAGCGTCATCCTGACAAGCATCGTCATCAATAAGACGTGTAAAAAATAAGCCAAGAGAATCAAGTTCCGGATTACCCACATCATCATCGATGGCCGGGTCAGATGAAGCCGTGGTTTTCCTCTTGTGGGCGGTTTTCTTGACAACTTTCGTTTTGGGCTGGTTTGGCTGTCCAGCCTTGTCCGCTTTGTCTTGAGAGAGTTTCTTGCTCCAAAACGGATTATCACCCTGGATTAGAAATAATTGAGAGTTGGAAGTATGAAAGTAATAGCAATATTTAATGATGACACAGTCAGAGACTTACCGCAGGAGGTGCGTTAAAGGTGCAGTAAGGAGCCAAACCGGTTTGGGCACAAAGGTGCTCCGGTTCATTCAGCATCTTCCTCACGGAATCCGTGACTTCATCTTCAGACAATTCTAGTTTGGTGTGTCGGAGTGGGTCATCAACGCTGCCGGTATACTGGCACATCAAACCGGAGCGCCGGCTCAGAGGCAATATGCCCCAAGATAACCAGCAGCGTGCCAGATCGATCCCAGTCAAACCGTTGGCCATGAAGGCCCAAGCTTGATAGTTGTGGAGCGATTTGCTTTTCTTTGGCAGTCAATCGCTATGAAAGGGATGAGTGTTGCTGAGCCGCCTCGACTAAAAAACCGTGCAAAGGATTTTCACCTTCGTGGAGAAGTGTCTTTGCAGAACCAAGTCGCGCTCCACTCTTTGGGATGAGTATGGAGTTTGACGTGGGGATAGGTGATCTCCTTCCTCTCTCGATAGCCATACCGCCCAACTCAGATTGGGGCCATCGGCTAATTCGGTGCGGCGGTTTAGGTGAAAAAGATCCCTGAACAGCTCAACAGAGGGTTCCTCCTGCAGGTATGCTTCGGACAGCACTTGGAAGTGGCACAGATTGGTAACAGAGTTGGGGCCGATATCTTGGGGCCGGAGTTGAAAATTGGCCATTACATCCCGGTAAAATTTCGACCCGGGCGGTTTGAAACCCCGGAACAGGTGATCCGCAAAAACTACAACTTCACCTTCCTGAGGTGTGGGAGGACACTCTTCCGTGAACCCTCCAATGGATGGTATTTCGTCATCTAGCGCCTAATCGACACTAACTTATTCAGTTGTGTCTCAGAGACGCGGGAAGGGACCCAGTTGCATTCGTACACCTGTTTGGCCATCATAAGATCTACAAGGAGAAGGATCCGGTTTAAGAAGGTGTTTTTTGCAGAGTGGTTGATTTAAACTATGATAAACCGGAGGCATTTCCTACGAGTCAGTCGTTATAATATGATGTCAGATATGAACTGGCGGTTCAACAAGGGGACTAATGGTATGCTGGTGCCGGTTTAGCAATTTTTTACTATGATGGGTTAAACCGCCTAATCTTGGCTTCGAAGGTAATGGGCAGAAACAGGTTTCACAAGATTTCATGTTTATTATGGATCAAACGTGAGTTTTCAGCAAACTGGAAGTGCATCACAGAAGTAAAGAAGAAGCAAGAAATGCACTATAAGGTATATGTAGATATATGCAGAAAAGCTATGGGATTAAGTTGAGAAAGTGCAGCGGGTATGCAGGAGTCGTCGTTTGGTACAGAACAGGATCCATAGCACGGCTCAAAGACTAGAGAAAGTGAAAACATATGAAGAACGTGGTATGAAGCTCGAACCCTAGAAACAGATCTAAGGTGAGAAAACAGACTGAAGAAGGGTAAGAGATTTACCGGAAACGGAGGAGATGCGGAGAAAGGCCGCAGTATTCTGGTCCGAACAGGTTGATGCAGCGGCCAAGGACGAAGCAGACGTTGGTGATGACGACGGAGCTCCAAAGGCAGCGGCGCGAGGAAGAAGAAGAGGAAGCGAAGGGGAAAACAGAATGACCTTTCGGTCCTATTTATAAGGAAGTAAAGCTAGGTCAAGCGCGTGAATCCAGGGACAGTCATTAAAGAAGGCGTTATAAAGGATAAACTTCAAGATGACGTTATGCCGGTTTACAATGACCGGAAGCAACAATATTATGCCGGTTTACAGTAATCAGAAGCAATGACGATGTGACGGTTTATCAAACAAAGAAGATGTCCAAGATGCAGTTTCATGAAGATTGACATGAACCAGTTCAAATCAACGGGGCCTAATGTCGGGATATTACCACTAGTAAACCGCCAAGATTGGGCCGGGTTAACTTCGCTAGTAGTGTTATCTTGGAAAGGCCCAAGGCCCGTAGTTGGTTTAGAACTTGTAGCCGTAAACCGCCTGATGTATACTTGTATTGTAAGTTAGAATAGAGAGATACCAACCGGATACTTAATATGAACCGGTTGGGACTTCAGAAACCGACAGGCGCCACCCATGTATATAAGGGGACGACCGGCGACGGTTCAAGGGACAGACAACCACAACTCGAGCCTAGGCGAAGCTTATTTGCTCCCTAGCCATCGAGACTACATCAATTCCATCACAACTAGACGTAGGCTTTTACCTTCATCGAAGGGGCCGAACTAGTATAAAACCCTCGTGTCCTTGTGTCCGCTTTAACCCCTGCAAGTAAACTCGTGGCGATGGCTCCACGACTAAGTCCTTATGCTAGGACATCTGCCGTGACAAATCCACGACAGTACCCAAAGTGTTCCTTCGGTAAATGGGAGTTGCATAATCTCATAGTTACAGGAACATGTATAAGTCATGAAGAAAGCAATAGCATCATACTAAACGATCAAGTGCTAGGCTAATGGAATGGGTCATGTCAATCACATCATTCTCCTAATGATGTGATCCCATTAATCAAATGACAACTCTTTTGTCCATGGCTAGGAAACATAACCATCTTTGATAAACGAGCTAGTCAAGTAGAGGCATAGTAGTGACTATATGTTTGTCTATGTATTCACACATGCATCACGTTTCCAGTTAATACAATTCTAGCATGAATAATAACCATTTATCATGATATGAGGAAATAAATAATAACTTTATTATTGCCTCTAGGGCATATTTCCTTCAGTCTCCCACTTGCACTAGAGTCAATAATCTAGTTCACATCGCCATGTGATTTAACACTAATATTCATATCTGTATATGATTAACACCCATAGTTCACATCGGTATGTGACTAACACCCAAAGGGTTTACTAGAGTCAATAATCTAGTTCACATAGCTATGTGATTAACACCCAAAGAGTACTTAGGTGTGATCATGTTTTGCTCATGAGAGAAGCTTAGTCAATGGGTCTGTCACATTCAGAGCCGTATGTATTTTACAAATATTCTATGTCTACAATGCTCTGTACGGAGCTACTCTAGCTAATTGCTCCCACTTTCAATATGTATCAAGATTGAGACTTAGATTCATCTGGATCGGTTTAAAAGCTTGCACCGATGTAACTCTTTACGACGAGCTCTTTTATCACCTCCCTAATCGAGAAATATTTCCTTAGTCCTCACTAAGGATATTCTTGACCAATGTCCAGTGATCTACTCCTAGATCACTATTGTACTCCCTTGGCAAATTTAGAGCAAGGTATACAATAGGTCTGGTACAAATCATAGCATACTTTATAGAACCTATGACTGAGGCATAGGGAATGACTTTCATTCTCTTTTCTATTTTCTGCCATGGTCGGGCTTTGAGTCTCACTCAATTTCACACCTTGTAACACAGGCAAGAACTCTTTCTTTGACTGTTCCATTTTGAACTACTTCAAAATCTTTGTCAAGGTATGTACTTATTGAAAAAACTTATCAAGCGTCTCGATCTATCTCTATAGATCTTGATGCTCAATATGTAAGCAGCTTCACCGAGGTCTTTCTTTGAAAAACTCATGTCAAACAGTCCTTTATGCTTTGCAGAATAATTCTACATTATTTGCGATCAACAATATGTCATTCACATATACTTATCAGAAATGTTGTAGTGCTCCCACCCACTTCTTGTAAATACAGGCCTTTCCAAAATTCTATATAAAACCATATGCTTTGATCAACTCATCAAAGCGTATATTCCAACTCCGAGATGCTTGCACCAGTCCATTGATGGATCGCTGGAGCTTGCACATTTTGTTAGCAACTTTATGATTAACAAAACCTTCTAGTTGCATCATATACAACTCTTCTTTAAAAAATCCATTAAGGAATGCAGTTTTGACATCCATTTGCCAGATTTCATAAAATGTGGCAATTGCTAACATGATTCAGACAGACTTAAGCATCGATACGAGTGAGAAAATCTCATCGTATTCAACACCTTGAACTTTATCGAAAACCTTTTTGCGACAAGTCGATCTTTGTAGATAGTAACATTACTATCATCGTCTGTCTTCCTCTTGAAGATCCATTTATACAATATGGCTTGCCGATCATCGGGCAACTCCACCAAAGTCCACACTTTGTTCCCATACATGGATACCATCTCAGATTTCATGGCATCAAGCCATTTCACGGAATCTGGGCTCATCATCGCTTCCTCATAGTTCGTAGGTTCATCATGGTCTAGTAACATGACTTCCAGAACAGGATTACCGTACCACTCTGGTGCGGACTGTACTTTGGAAGACCTACGAGGTTTTGTAGTAACTTGATCTGAAGTTTCATGATCATCATCGTTAGCTTCCTCACTAAATTGGTGTAGGAATCACTGGAACTGATTTCTGTGATGAACTTCTTTCGAATTCGGGAGAAGGTACAAATTACGTTATCAAGCTCTACTTTCCTCCCACTCACTTATTTCGAGAGAAAGTCCTTCTCTAGAAAGGATCCATTCTTAGCAACGAATGTTTTGCCTTTGGATCTGTGACAGAAGGTGTACCCAATAGTTTCCTTTGGGTATTCTATGAAGACACACTTCTCCGATTTGGGTTCGAGCTTATCAGGTTGAAACCTTTTTCACATAAGCATCGCAACTCCAAACTTTAAGAAACGACAACTTAGGTTTACTGCTAACCATAGTTCATACGGTGTTGTCTCAACGGATTTAGATGGTGCCCTATTAAACGTGAATGCAGCTGTCTCTAATGCATAACCCCAAAACGATAGTGGTAAATTGATAAGAGATATCATAGATCGCATCATATCTAGTAAAGTACGATCACGACGCTCGGACACACCATTACATTGTGGTGTTCTGTGGCGGAGTTTGTGAAACTATTCCACATTGTTTTAATTGAAGACCAAACTCGTAACTCAAATATTCATCTCCACAATCAGATCGCAGAAACTTTATTTTCCTGTTAGGATGATTTTCCACTACACTCTGAAATTCTTTGAACCTTTCAATTATTTCAGACTTATGTTTCATCAAGTAGATATACCCATATCTGCTCAAATCATCTGTGAAGGTCAGAAAATAACGATACCCGCCACGAGCATCAATACTCATTGGATCGCATACATCGGTATATATTATTTCTAACAAGTCAGTAGCTCGTGCCATTGTTCTGAAGAACGGAGTTTTAGTCATCTTGCTCAAAATGCATTGAAACAAGGCCTAGGGTTCTCTCAACAATAATAACATAATTCGATCATATAACTATCCCTCAACATGCAACAAAGAGTCACTCCAAAATCACTAATAGTGGAGAACAAATGAAGAGATTATGCTAGGGTACAGAATCACCTCAAAGTTATTCTTTCCAATCAATCTGTTGCGGTATTCCTATAAGTGTCACAAACAACCCTAGAGTTCGTACTAGAATAACACCTTAAGACACAAATCAACCAAAACCCTAATGTCACCTAGATACTCCATTGTCACCTCAAGTATCCGTGGGTATGATTATACGATATGCATCACACAATCTCAATTCATCTATTCAAACCAACACATAGAACCTCAAAGAGTGCTCCAAAGTTCCTACCGGAGAATCACGACGAAAACGTGTGCCAACCCCTATGCATAGGTTCATGGGCGTAACCCGCAAGTTGATCACCAAAACATACATCAAGTGAATCATGTGGTATCCCATTTTCACCACAGATACGCACGGCAAGACATGCATCAAGTGTTCTCAAATCATTAAAGACTCAATCCGATAAGATTACTTCAAGGGGAAACTCAATTCATTACAAGAGAGTAGAGGGGGAGAAGCATCATAAGATCCAACTATAATAGCAAAGCTCGCGATACATCAAGATCATGCCAAATCAAGAACACAAGGGAGAGAGATCAAACACATAGCTACTAGTACATACGCTCAGCCCCGAGGGTAAACTAAACCCTCCTCGTCATGGAGAGCGCCGGGATGATGAAGATGGCCACAGGTGAGAGTTCCCCTCTCCGGCAGGGTGCCGGAAGAGGGTCCCGATTGGTTTTTGGTGGCTCTGGAGGTTTGCTGTTCTGGAAGTTTTACAATACGTAGGTATATATGGGTGCAGGGGGTACATGGTGGAGCTTCGAGGGCCCCACGATGCAAGGGGCGCGCCCCCCACCCTCGTGAGCACCTCCCTCATCTCCTGACGTAGGGTCCAAGTCTATTTGGTATGTTTCCTTCCAAATATAACTTCTCCAGTTGATTTCGTTCCGTTTTGACTCCGTCTGATATTCCTTTTCCAAGAAATACTAAAATAGGCATAAAACAGCAAATCTGGGCTGGGCCTCCAGTTAATAGGTTAGTCCCAAAAGTAATATAAAAGTGGATAATAAAGCCCAATATTGCCCAAAACAGTAGATAATATAGCATGGAGCAATCAAAAATTATAGATACGTTGGAGACGTATCACACATCCATTTCAGTTGGCTTCGGGGCCTCGACCTTGTTCTCGTTCGACTGCTGGCTATGGGACTCCCCCTGGCTGCGCGATTCCCCGATCTATTTGCCATTGCGGCTGACCCTCGGGTCTCTATCGATACGGCCCTTATTGACTTAGGGTGTCCCGCCTTCCAGCGCCCCTTCGGCCCCATCGAGGCGGCCGCCTGGGACTCCCTCCTCCAAGACATCGTACTTATGCCGATGAACATCGTGGAGGACCGGGATGTTCTCTCCTGGCTCCTCGAGCCCTCTGGTCGTTTCTCCATGAAGTCCATGTACGGCGCCATTGCTCCCTCGACGGCCCCAGAACCGTTTAGCCTGATCTAGGACATCCGACTCCCGCTGATGATCAGGATCTTCCTGTGGCAATGGATCCGTGGTCGTCTCCCCTCTGGGGTTGAAGTCCTCAAGCGAAATGGCCCGGGTGATGGGATGTGCCCCATCTGTGGCACGATTGAAGATGCTAACCACATCTTTTTCTCGTGCTACGCAGCCCAGTTCCTCTGGGCCTGCTTTCGCGAAACGATTGGTGCAGAGTGGTGTAATACCAACTTCCCTGACCTACTTGCCGAGCTCAACGCCTCCCCTACTCGCTACCGCCATATTAGATGGCTGTGCGTTGGGGTTCTCGCCTGGACGCTTTGGAACATTCGCAATAAGCTTGTTATTTAGAAGGTCCTCATCCGACGTGCGACTGATGCAATCTTCAAAATGTGTGGTTACCTACAGCTCTGGCGGCCACTTAGCCGCCCCCAGGACCGGGACGTCATCACCACCCTGCTCTCCGATCTTCGCTCGATGGCGCTCCGCGTGGCCCCCCCGCTGCTGCCTCGTCCCCCAAAGCCTGACTAGTCCGACTGGCGGCCTGTGGTGTGTGTGTTTTGGGTTTAGGGCTTGTTGTGCTGTGCCCTCAGCATTGACCCTTTCTCCTATTTGTTCATGTGGACATGCGTGTTTGTGTGCGTGGTTTGTGTTGCACCTTGTTGGATGCTTATTGTGCGGTGGCTTTATAATATAAAGCGGGACGAAAGCCTTTTTCTGTAATACCCGACTCCAGTGTGGTGATACGTCTCCGTCGTATCTACTTTTCCAAACACTTTTGCCCTTGTTTTGGACTCTAACTTGCATGATTTGAATGGAACTAACCCGGACTGACGCTATTTTCAGCAGAATTGCCATGGTGTTATTTATAAGTAGAAACAAACATTCTCGGAATGACCTAAAACTCCACAGAACAACTTTTTGGAAATAATAAAAAATCCTTGCCAAAGATGAAGACCAGGGGGCCCACACCCTGTCCACGAGTGTGGGGGGCGCGCCCTCCCCCCTAGGGCGCGCCCCCTACCTCGTGGGCCCCCTGGAGCTCCTCCGATGCCAACTCCAACTCTATATATTTGCTTTCGGGGAGAAAAAAATAAAGGAGAAGAAATCATTGCGTTTTATGATACGGAGCCGCCGCCAAGCCCTAAAACTTCTCGGGAGGGCTGATCTGGAGTCCGTTCGGGGCTCCAGAGAGGGGGATTTGTCGCTGTCGTCGTCATCAACCATCCTCCATCACCAATTTCATGATGCTCACCGCCGTGCATGAGTAATTCCATCGTAGGCTTGCTGGACGGTGATGGGTTGGATGAGATTTATCATGTAATCGAGTTAGATTTGTTAGGGTTTGATCCCTAGTATCCACTATGTTCTGAGATTGATGTTGCTATGACTTTGCTATGCCTAATGCTTGTCACTAGGGCCCGAGTGCCATGATTTCAGATCTGAACCTATTATGTTTTCATGAATATATGTGAGTTCTTGATCCTATCTTGCAAGTCTATAGTCACCTACTATGTGTTATGATCCGGCAACCCCGAAGTGAGAATAATTGGGACCACTCCCGGTGATGACCATAGTTTGAGGAGTTCATGTATTCACTTTGTGCTAATGCTTTGTTCCGGTTCTCTATTAAAAGGAGGCCTTAATATCCCTTAGTTTCCATTAGGACCCCGCTGCCACGGGAGGGTAGGACAAAAGATGTCATGCAAGTTCTTTTCCATAAGCACGTATGACTACATTCGGAATACATGCCTACATTACATTGATGAATTGGAGCTAGTTATGTGTCACCCTATATTATGACTGTTACATGATGAACCGCATCCGGCATAATTATCCATCACCAATCCAATGCCTACGAGCTTTCCATATACTGGTTTACGCTTATTTACTTTCTCGTTGTTATTATTACAATCACTACAATACACCAAAAATATTACTTTTGCTTTCATTACTCTTTTGTTACCATTACCACTACTATCATACTACTTTGCTACTAAATACTTTACTGCAGATATTGAGTTATCCAGGTGTGGCTGAATTGACAACTCAGTTGCTAATACTTGAGAATATTCTTCGGCTCCCCTTGTGTCGAATCGATAAATTTGGGTTGAATACTCTACCCTCGAAAGCTATTGCGATCCCCTACAATTGTGGGTTATCATGTGGTGGTGGTGGATTGCCTCTTGGGTTGTTGATGAACAGTACAAGGGAAGAACAACCTCCTGAGGTTGAGTTGTTCTTGTGCGTATGAATTTGTGGTGTGAGTGTTCGATCTCTCCGTTTGTTCTCTATCTGTTCCCTCTCTGTTGTGGTGGCTAGCTCTACTTATAGAGGCCATGGTCCTCTTCCCAAATATCGAGCGGGAAGGGAGACAACAACGGCGGGCAAATTTGAAGGGGGACAGCTAGTACAAGCTATCCTGACAAAAGCGGTCTTCGCCTGCGAAAAGCCTTGGGTGACGCCGTCTTGGGCTCCACGATGACCTCCGCCTTGCCATCCTCTTGGTCTTGGTCTTGTTGCACCAATATGGCAACCTTTGCCATATGCCTCGGTACTCTTCGCCTGCGCTTGTCTCCTTAGCACCAAAGAGGAAATGGGGACGCTGCGCGCACTGGCGCTCGCCTGGCACCCGCCTGGCATCGTTCGTCATGGCTCACGTCACGAGAGTCTCGTGAGGTTTACCCCGCCTTGATATCTTCGCTCCTCGTGAGCCTGCATGGCTAGGCCATTCTAGAGGAGGTCTTGCCTCGTCCGCCTCGTGAGGCTTGGACCCTCGCGAGGGTCTTGGATGCCTTGTTGATGAAGATGGGCCGTAAAGCCTGCTGCTTATCCACGCTGTGGGCCGCAGGCAGGCAACTCTGGGGACCCCCGTTCCCAGAACGCCGATAGTAGCCCCCGAGCCCAAGGTGCGCTCGGGCTTGGCTTCGCGGCGAAGCCAAGGGTCAAGTTTGGAGCACCGCGGGCCCCAACAGCCTGCGGCCTCGGTCAACGCGTGGCGGTTGATTTGACGTGGGCGTCTCCGCTTCTCCACGCTGCCTCGGCAACTGCACGACTTGATAAGTCCCTGCGACATGCAAGGAAAACCATCATTACCTGCGATCGTGGGAGATGCCGGTTGGTCTTCTCTTGCTATAAATGGGGAGGGGGCGGAGCCCCTGTTGCCCATCTCTTCCTCGCTTGCTTGCTTCTTCCTCCTTGCTCCATTGCTGAAATCGACGGCGCCTATCAGAAGGTTTTCCACCGAAGAGAAAGGGAAAGCTCCCCGTGACGATCCGGGGCCACTTCCGCCGAAGAAGAGGTCGATCCATCGCCGTGACGAAGCGGAGATGCAAGTGGTGACGAGGCCATGGTGCGAGCAGCCTCTTCCGGCATACCCGCTACCCTTGTACGCCCAAGCCGAGGGCTCCGGAGGTAGGAGCGACGAGCAACGCCACCCACGCCGCGACCAGGGTTGCCGCGCCACGGAGCCGCGTGCTGGTGCCCCTGGGGTCCACGCCGCTAACTCCTCGCGTGAGTTGGTGCTGTGGGCGCCTATGCCACCAAGCTCCTGGATCCGCTTCACGCGGTTCTTCTCCGACGTGATGCCGCCAAGGGGGCCGCTCGAGCTCTGGCTGCAGCATGCTGACTGCAGCACTCCAGTGACCGGAGCGGAGACCAAAGCGGTCCCCTCCGGCAAGATCTTCTTGGCTCACGACTGGGGCGAGATCGTGTGAGTTTGCCGTGCGAGGGGAGCCCTCGCGATCCACTTCGATTACGACGGCGCCTCCACGCTCTCCTTCAAGGTTTTCGACGCCGAGGGCCGCCGCCTGGAGTGCTGCCCTGGAGAGGAGCGCCAAGCTGACGCGCGCCCCGCCCACAGCTACTCCAACAGCAGCAGCAGCTCTCCCGAGCTTTACGAGACTCCGGAGACGAGCGACGACAGGTACGTCCCCCCGAGCTCTCACCGCACTCGGAGCAGGGCTGCGGCGTCCAGCCGCCGCCGCTGCCGCTAATCTGGATGGGGTTGGCGCCGACCTCTAGTTGCCCACTGTTGATGATGGCGTCCACCATGAGAGGGTGTAGATAGGATTCTCCTTAGTATCAGCTTTTGTTTCCTGCGAAGGATCATGAACCACCCCGTGGGGGCATGTAAGGGTCTGTAATGCCTTTGGGGGCTTATCTTCCTTATTATGAAAACTTGGTGAGTGCATGTCCCATTAAGGCTTGGCCCCTCCTTTCTTTCCTCGCGATGGCTTCGTTGCTATACGTTGACAGGTCCCGGTCCCCAGGCAGGCTACAGCCGTCGCTGGTATGCCAGGTCGCGTGCCATGGTCAAGGTCAGGAGGTGTGCGGCCCGAGGTCCAGTAAGAGCCCCTGAGGCGCGATGCTTAGGAGGTCCCCCTTAGTGCTCAAGCAGCCATGGTAAGACAATAAAGGAAAAACACTTGGCCGCAATGGAGCTGCGACACGGAGTAAGTGGCCAGTCAGCTCAGATATTTAGCCGATCTTAGGGCGAAACTTATCTTGCTGACTTTGTGGCAATTCCTGATGTCGCGCTAGGGTTGTGCGCCAATTCGTGCGGCATAGCCAGGCCGGCCCATTCGAGTTCCCTACCCCTCATGCTCTCCTTAGCGCTCTACGTCCTCAGGTCCCGGCCCTCAAGCGAGATCAGCCGCCGCTGGTATGCCTGGTCGCGATGCCGTAGTCAAGGCCAGGGGGTGAGGGCTGGAGAGCCAGTAAGAGCTCCTGAGTCGCGATGCTTAGGAGCCCCCCTTTTAACGTGCAAGCGAATCGCACGAGGGAAAAGGAGACTCGGGGTGCGGTCTGCTATCCTTTCCTCGGAACCCCTGTGAACAATCACAAGAAGGAACATGGTTGACCGTTATAGCTGTTAGCCTGCCGCTGGTTGCTCTGGGTGAGGCGAAGGCACCGAGGGCCTGGTTAGGTGACGTGCACGGCGCGTGCCGCGAGCCAGAGCTCGACCACTAGGATTTGTCGGTCGTGGCAGGGACGGACCCATGCACCAGCATCATACCTGTGCGAAGGCCCCGGGGGAGGCAATGATCGAGCAGGCGATAGCCGTTTGCAGGTTAAGCATAAAGTGCAGATCGACTTGGATAAATGCAGGAAGATACATGCCACTGGGTCTGGCCCGAGCGGCTTGGGGATGATGCAGCCCGAGGGGCGCCCCCAGCAAGGTAAGCTAAAGACTTAAACAAAAGGGATACATGCCACAGGGACGGACCCGTGTGTCCTGGGAATAATGCAGCCCGAGGGGCGCTCCCAGCTTAAACGAACTTGGAAGATGTCACCTAGTTCTATAGACGAAGTAGAGTTGGTGCAGCTGAAGCCACGCGTTGAAGGAATGGCTCTTCATGAGCCACCGGGACACTGAGCCTCGGGAGGCTCTGGGGGCTCAGGAGGTTCCCTGAAGGCCGCCTCCATCTCCTCCAGAACGGCGTGGATCCTGGCCTCTTGAGACGCCAGCACTTGCCGCATGCTGCGTTGATAGGCTGACGCCACGCTCGGCAAGCCGAAGGGCATGCGAACGTAGTTGTGTGGTGGGCCCTCTCACAGCGGCCCACACGTGATGGCCAGAAGCGCTCCTGAGATGCGGCCCTGTTGAGCCCTGGGACATCGATGCAGACGCGCAGCCCGGCATCCTCGCCTGGATGGGGAGCTGCGCCTTGTGAGCGGCTGTGGCCGCGCATGGCTCTTGCTTCTTGCAGTTCCTGAGTGGTCTTGGCGATGAACTCCTGGGTGTTGGGTACTCCTTGCCATGTGCTCTCCCGAGGAAGGTGTGCCGTGAAGCACGCTTCCAAGTGGTGCCCAAGCGCCTCCCTCGCGAGGTTGGCAAGGTCGGAGGCTCTCCAGGAGAGAGCCCCCGAGCCCTGCCTGAGGAGGGCGCCGGGCGCACTTTCCTTTGCGGTGGAGGGAGGCGCCCCTTGAGTGGGCGCTGATCCTGACGAGGCTCCTGACGCGACGCCATCTCCTTGGGGTCCTGCACGGCGCGGTAGCTTCTTCTTGGGGATGGTCTCCGGAGGGCCTTCACTTCTGCTGTCGGGGTCGTTGATTGCTGCGGCTTGGAAGGCATGCTCAAGGGAGCACACTGCATCCTTCTCTTCACATGGGACCCTCATGATTCCCCCACTTCCTAGCATCTTGAGAATGTTGTAGCCATGGTGAGTGACTGCCATGAACTTGGCTAGGGCTGGGTACCCGAGGATGGCATTGTACAGCAAGCGGATGTGCGCAACGTCGAAGTCGATGAGTTCGGTGCGGTAGTTCTTGCGCTCCCCGAAGGTGACAGGCAAGCGGACTTGCCCTATCGGTGTGGTGGAACCGTCAGTCACTCATGAGAAAGGCTTGGTCGGCTGGAGCTGCTCATAGGGCACTTGGAGGTTGTCGAACGTGTCAACGGATTGGACGTTGAGCCCTGCGCCGCCGTTGATGATAGTCTTGGTGACTTGCACATTGCTGATGACTGGGGAGCACAGCATAGCGAGCGCGCCAGCGGTGGCTGTGCAATTGAGCTGGTCTGCGAAGTTGAAGGTGATGGCGCATTGGGACCACCTGAGAGGCCGCGTGGCCTCGAGCTTGGGGAGCACCACGTTCACCTCGCGAGCAAACTGTTTGAAGTTGCGCTGAGAGGCTGGGGCCTGTGCGCTGCCCAAGATACAAGCGACCGCACGCGGCTCCTGGAATCCCCCAGCCCCCTCGTCCTAGTGGTGGTCGTCGTTCCTTCTTGGTGGCGGCAACGGAGGAAGGCCGGCGTTGCCCTTGGGGCGATCCTCACGAGGCAGGTCCCTCCAGGCGCCCTCGCGAGGTTGGTCCTGCCAGCGGTCCTCACGAGGCCGGTCGCGCCACTCCTGGCGCCGGCCATGGTCTTCCCAGCGTCCACCTCCGCGTCCTTCGACGTGGCCATAGCCCTGGTCGTTGCGTTCGGGGTGTCGACCGTAGCGTCCTTCCCGTATGGATCTGAGCTCTTGGCAGTCGCTGGTGTTGTGGGTGTTCAGGTTGTGGAAGGCGCAGAACGATCGTCCGTTCTTGGACGACTCAGGCTGATCTCTGCCTCGCTTGGTGTTGGGCTCCGCTGCGAGCACTACTGCTTCTTTGTGCTTCATGTCCTTGGCCTTGGCCTTCTTCTCCTTCGCTCCCGCAGCTGGTAGCTCAAGGAGAGAGAGGCGCCCCTCCTCAGCTCTTGCGCACTTGGTCGCCAAGTTGAACAGCTCCTGAGATGTGCAAAGCTCCTCATGGATAGCAAGCTCTTCCTTCATCTTGACGTCACGGACGCCGTCTAAGAACGCGGAGAAGATGGCTTCGTCCGTGACCTTGGGGATCTTGAGGCGGGTGTTGTTGAAGCACTGGATGTACTTCTGGAGGGTATCTCCTGGCTGTTGCTTGATGCGGCGCAGGTCGCCCGCGGCTGGTGGACGGTCGCGAGTGCCCTGGAAGTTGGTGACGAAGCGGTCGCGCATCTCGTCCCAGGAGGAGATCGAGCCATGCTGCAGGATCAGGAGCCAGCAGCGGGCCCCATCCTTGAGAGCCATGGGAAACCAGTTCTCCATGACTTTTTCATCGCCGTTGGCCGCTTCGATGCTCAGCTCATAGAGCTGCAGGAACTCCGCGGGGTCGGCGGTGCCGTCGTAGCGAGGAGGCAGGTCTGGCTTGAACTTGTCTGGCCAGGCGATGCTACGCAGCTCGGGGGTGAAGGCTCGGCAGCCGGCCGTGGTCGCCGGGGCCCGCTTCTGAGGCGGAGCTTGATCTTGGCGAGGTGCGCGCTGCGCCACTGCAGGCGGCTCGCGGTCTTGACGAGGCGGCGCGAGGAGTGCCGGTGCAGCTTCTTGCGGCCGCGGGATTTCTTGGCTGCTTCTTTCTTCACGCTCGGGTGCTGGGCGCGGTGGATCACGCCGCGGAGGCGCGTGCCTTGGTGCCAAGGCACCATCTTGGGGTTGAGGTGGTGGAGGCATGCCATGAGCCCCGTCGCCCGCGGCCGGTTGAGGGGTAGGCAGAGAGTGGGACGGCGCTAGAGAGCCCCCTGCGGCGCGGACGAGCTCAGCGACGCGGTTGAGGCACTCCTCGTAGAGGTCGTCGACGGGGCGGTAACGTAGGAGCTCGTTCGCCTCGAGGAGCGCGGTGCGCGTGAGACGAAGAACCAGTAGGGGTGAGAGACGGAGTAGTGGTGCGGCCGTCCTGCCGCACCGAAGGATGGAGCGAGGACGCCTGCTGCTCGTTCCCCGCCGGGCCAGTGGCAGCGTTGGCGATGGGAGACGGAGAACGACGAGGTGGCCCGTCTACGGGAGCCGTTTGAGCGACGTGGGCGGAGAGGGAGCCCGACGCTCAGCTCGAGCACGGCGAGCGTCCGCCATGGAAACGAAGGAGCGACGGATCAACGAACTGCTGGAAGGGAAAACCACGGCGCACCCCTATCTGGCGCGCCAAATGTCGGATGTGGGGTTCCGGCAAATCCTTAAGGCTCGAACACTGGGGTGCGCGCGAAGTCTTTCCCTCCTACCGATCTACTCTCTAGCTTGCTAGGATCTTGCAGATGAACTCGACGAACTCACAACACAGAGAGACACAGGGTTTATAATGGTTCGGGCCACCGATGTGGTGTAATACCCTACTCCAGTGTGGTGGTGGTGGATTGCCTCTTGGGCTGTTGATGAACAGTACAAGGGAAGAACAACCTCCTGAGGTTGAGGTGTTCTTGTGCGTATGAATTTGTGGTGTGAGTTTTCGATCTCTTCGTTTGTTCTCTATCTGTTTCCTCTCTGTTGTGGTGGCTAGCTCTACTTATAGAGGCCCTGGTTCTCTTCCCAAATATCGAGCGGGAAGGGAGCCAACAACGGCGGGCAAATTTGAAGGGGGACAACTAGTACAAGCTATCCTGACAAAAGCGGTCTTCGCCTGCGAAAGGCCCTGGGGTGACGCCGTCTTGGGCTCCACGATGACCTCCGCCTTGCCGTCCTCCTGGTCTTGATCTCGTTGCACCAATATGGCAACCTTTGCCTTATGCCTCGGTACTCTTCGCCTGCGCTTGCCTCCTTAGCACCAAAGAGGAAATGGGGACGCTGCGCTCACTGGCGCCCTCCTGGCATCGTTCGTCATGGCTCATGTCACGAGAGTCTCGTGAGGTTTGCCCCGCCTTGATATCTCCGCTCCTCGTGAGCCTGCCTGGCTAGGCCATTCCAGAGGAGGTCGTGCGTTGTCTGCCTCGCGAGGCTTGGACCCTCGCGAGGGTCTTGGATGCCTTGTTGATGAAGATGGGCCGTACGGCCTGCTGCTTAGCCACGCTATGGGCCGCAGGCAGGCAGGTCTGGGTGTTTGACGAATTTTTGTACACAGTGAGCTCAATTTATTTGTTCGAGCCATGGTGGACCGGCATACAAATAAATACGATCGTATATGTGAAAAGATAGATATAACTTTGATTTATGAAAGTGCAACCCTATGACGTGTGGGTCCCACGTGCTAATAAATTATAAGAAAAAGAATATATCAAATATTATACTCCATTTGTAGAGTTCATCGTCCTGGGTGCGATGGTGAAAACAGCTCATAAATATGATGCTTGAATTTTGAAGGAATAATCATCAAAAGACGCTGAAGATGAATGTACAAAGCTAGCCAGCTGATTTGCAATCACGAGTGCACGTTATATGGCCTCGTGCAGTCTCGAACTATGGGCGTTAATTAAAAATTAATTAGTACCTTTGGCCTTTGGCCGGTTGCCTAAACACGTGACAGACAAGACCTATATTGGGACGTTGCCGGTGATTTACTTAGGAGCAGCAGTAATCTGTTTAGATACGATTTTGCATGAACAAATCATGTACGTAGACGCCAAGTCTGCTAGAGATAATATCCTGCCAGATTAAACTCATACGGCTTCAACTAACCAACGTGATTGAAGCCACGGCCAGCGTCTATATAAAGCACGGCCAGCCCTCATTGGAGAGGAGGAGGCAGGTACAAACACATCTACGCCGACAGGCTCCACGCACACCAGCCAAAGCTCTCGCCCTCAAGCACGCCGCCAACTCCACGCCTTTTTTCCCTTCTCAATCTTCATCGTAAAAGTTTCACGATCATGACGACGCCGAAGCTTCATCAACATGCTGATCTTTGCCAAAACCGTTGGCCTTGATGGTAAGTTATAAGATCTGATCGCATCAATGAGCTTTGTGTGATGGAAGAAGAATGATGTCTACTTGGCTATTCCATAAATCTTTATCATGGCACGACCGCCTCATCAAAGTCGCACCATGTAAAAATATACAACCATGGCACGGCCGCCTCATCAAAGTCGCCCATGTAAACTATACAACCATGGCACGACCGCCTCATCAAAGTCGACCATGTAAAAATATACAACCATGGCACGGCCGCCTCATCAAAGTCGCCCATGTAAACTATACAACCATGGCACGACCGCCTCATCAACGTCGCCCATGCGGAAATTTACATCCATGGCACGACCGCCTCATCAAAGTCGTCCATGTAAAAATATACAACCATGGCAGGACCGCCTCATCAAAGTCGCCCATGTAAAATATACAACCATGGCACGGCCGCCTCACCAACGTCGCCCATGCGGAGTAGATGAAAATCCTCACAAAAATACATCGTCGATTGCTTCATCTATATCGGCGTGTGCAACCCTGATTCTTAAAATAAAGGAGAAAAGGCATGCTCTATCAATGATCTATCTCAAATCTATGGCCTAATCTCCATGAGGTTATGGTCAAATCCATCATACCCATCTCAGGTCTAGTGCCGACAAGGCTAGACAAAATCATGTCCAAGTGCCAACACGGCCAGGTTACTATGTTCCATTAACATGTCGCAATCCCAAACGGGATCGGACACTTCATTGCTGGGCACCGACGAGGCGTAAAGCAACATACACATGTCCATGTTCGATGAATTCTTGGGTACATGACTGGGCACCGACAAGGCAAAGGTCACCATCTTCATCAACAAATTCTGTTCTAAATACCGACATGGCAATGGCGTATCGTGACTGGGTTCAAGCAAAACAAAGTCACCCGCACCTACGTATCACCACCATCTACATCTTTTCTCCAAACATCACACATGCTTCATGGATGAGAGAATTTCATGACGACGACCGCGCGCAGCTTAATCGGAGGTTTTCTGTAGGCTTGACCTGCAGATGTAATTAACCGGATGCTTTGCAAAAGCACCGGGAATCAGCGGACTACACGCAATCTTTCCAAGTCAGATACTCCTTAAGCATAGTCGCAGAAGGCAAAATAGGCAAACTCCAATGGGAGCATGTAACATTCATGTATTTGTAGTCGTACGATGATGAATAAAATACAGAGTTCCCATAATTTATTTCCGCGTTTGTCATGTATTTTGTTTTCGAAACAAAATGGCACGCCCGGTGGGACCTGATTCCCCTCCCATCTTTACTGCGCTTCGATGGTCGTCAAAGTTCTTGATTCTCTTGCTCATCTTGGGTCAAAGCATCGAGACGTTGAATAAAAATACAACGTCCTGCTCAAAGTACATGATTCTATACCTGCGAGATAAAAAAAATCCATCACGTGTTAGATGGATAACTTGTTCTTGCAACTTGATGCTCCATCTCACCTCACGAACCTACATGATGAGATACAGATTGATTGATTCCCTCCTGCGGTGAATCCTTCACTTGCCATTACTATGACTGACTATGTCATCATTGCAAAAGCTACTCCAATTTTCCGCTCCAAATTTCTTGTTCTAGAGTATCAATTAACAAGGTCGACGTTAATCCACTTGCTAAGGATTCTGCATGTCTCTCAATATGGAATACAGATGGTTATTTTGGCTAAAAAAAGCGTCATGTGATGATCTGCTACTAGTTCTCTCTGATGTCATGAAACAAGAAGATTAACGAGTCCCAGAAGTACCACGGGATGAGTTCACTACAGCTATACATGTTTCTTGATAAGAAGAACAGAAAAAAAAGCCGGAAGTGCATAGTCCTTGTACGTTTGGACATGCACGTATGCCTCTCGTGATGCATGTGTGTGCTAAACATGCATGCATGTCACGCGTTCTAGTAAAAAATATCAAGCTGACTCGGTCCATAAAAATAAACCTATTGTGGTTCTCAAGTTTTCGGCACATTCGGACGTCTCTCTAGCAAACTATGTACGTGGCCATTCACGTGCATTAGCCATGCAAATACTCCTACCAATACTCCATGTGTGTAAAAAAAACATGCATGCCATAAACTTTCAATCTTCTCTATTCGTCTGGTTCTTGGATGAAGTTTCTCTTTGTTCTCACCGTCTGAAACATTATACCGGAGATTTTGATTGAGTCTTTTATCAAGCATGTATTGTCTAGTGCTGGAAAAAGGAAATGCCATCTCCAACGTGCGCATGTGCCTTACTCGATGCTCTATCTACTGGAGAAGTATGAAAAAAAATTCAATCTACATCTATACTGTGAGGGAAGTCATATTGACACTATGGTCAATACGCGTGAGTTGCAAAAAGAAAAATGGGCAAGGACCTGATTCTCCTCCCATCTCTGCTGCGCTCCGATGGTCGTAAAACTCTTCAACCTTTCTTCGCTTGGCCAGCTCATCACAAGAGGAAGCCATGAAGAACAAGTTCAGCACGTATCATCTAGTGCTCAAAATATACGCACATGTATACCTGTTTTTTTTAGGTCTCCAAAAATGCACGGAACATACATGGCGTTTCTGCTCCAAATTATCTTATGCAAGAGCATCATCCATGATTCAAATGCACGTGTTGGGATACCCCTGAGAAACATATACGTACATATGCTTGCTCCAAAAAATACATGGCGCAATGCTTGCGTTGCAAAAGGAGACTGATGTCCAATTAAATACCGGTCCACTCATTTTAGAGTGAGGAGATTGCACCAGCTTAAATCCGAGCCATGCAATTCCTTTTTCCTTTGTGGGGGCAACCTTCCCGTTGTCCCACAGGCATGTATGAGCTGATGGTTCCTTGCTACAAAATTGCACCGAAGATATTGTCTAATGCTTGTGAATTTTTATTTTTTTTTTGGGAAAATTGCACCTTCATCTTGAGTGCTCCATATAAAGCTCGAAATAGAGTGCCCGGGCAACATAATGCACCGCCTTTGGTACCCCATATCCTTGGTCCCAGAAATGCTTACATGAACGTGGATAAATAAGGACACGCGCAGAGTATATGTACTTCTAGTGCTCTCCGAGATGTGACCATCCATATTGTTGCCAGTGCTGTCGGTCTGCCGTAACCATTTTCAGTTCTTGGAAGCGTCTATGCCCCCATGCTACTCACCTCGAAATTGCAACATACAAGGGTGTCGGTTAAAACAGCTAGCACGTACTTAGAAGTGTTGATACATTATCTGCATGAGATATCCGGTTTTACCTCATCAGTGCTCCATGTACCAGCAAAAAAAAATGCATGGGGGCAAACTCCTGGTGTTTGTGGGTTGCTTAAGCCCATAATATTTATCGTCGTTCTTTAGCAAGCGTCGTTACCTATTTCCTCGGATCTTTGTTCTAAGGAGACTTGCACAACCTGAGATGAACATGCCAAACTATGAAGCAAGGAATCTCACACGCCCATCATCTCCAAGGGCATTCAACATTTTTTCACCTAGGTCACAACACACCAGGCGATGCTTCTTAAAAAAAATCATTCCACGATAGGAGTTGAGTTGAACAAATCCCATTTCTCTAAGCCCATTTGCTTTTGAGAGGCTTTGAAACAACAAATATATCAAGACTAGCTTGCTACAAGAGCGAGTCGTCCCAGTCAACATTTGTGGATTATTTTACATAAAAATGTTGTGAAGGCATGATTTTTTGCCTTGAAATACTCCTTGTTATAAAATTTGTGATCCATAAACCTTCACAAGGAAGTGGTTTCTTTATTCAAAATTCAAAATGGTGGTACACTTTAACTGCCAGGAGACTCGCCACCTATCGTCAATGAATGATTGTGATTGGCCTTGCTTACAAAAAACTAATACACATCACATCAACGGCCCATGTCAAGTGGAGGCAGTCAAGGTTTGTGGAGGACTGAATCGGTCTTATCCGAGGTGACAAGTCTACTATTGGTGTTGCATCTTCAGTTGTTTAGCTGGGAGAAACTATAGGCAAAAGAGCAGAGAAGGCTACCTGTAGCAACACAAGTTGTTTCAGTGTGCAGCTTCTTGCCACCCCGGTGAAGCATAAACAAGGGCCTATATAAAATGCCTGTGAGGGTTCTAGTTTCCACAGAGGGGATTGGCTGTCATCCAAGTTCTAAAAGTGGGTTTCCAAGCAAATATGGAAGAAGGTCCTATCAAAAAGTTCAAGATATTCTCCAAAGAAAAAAATCTCATAAAAGAAAAGAAGGTCAAACTGTTCTCACAAGAGGAGACAAAGTCATGGACATTGAAGTAGTTCTCCAAATCAAAGAGGAGATGGCCCCATAAAAGTTCAAAGAAGCAACAACAATCGAGAAGCCCAATCAAGCAGTAATGTACCCACTTGAAAGAAGGCAGATGATAGCTACTCACCACCCCTCAGCAAAAGTAATGGCATATTTCCAACAACCTTTACTCCCACAAAATACCCTACCAAATAGCCATATCCGAAGTCCCTCGGGACAGGAGGTGCAATGCCAATGGGAAGCTCTAACCAAAGACACGACTCGAAGAAGTCAACATGGCTTTGAAAGAGCCCCATGATAATGTGGTGTCTCATACAAACACACACTAAAAAACTTATCAATGAAGTTTGTATCATCATGTTCATTCATTCCTTTAGGTGGGTGAGTCTTCATACAGCTTTACCTAAACCTCTACCATATTCTCGATGCGTTTGGTGTTTCACTATGCATGTGTTGCACCAAAACCGCTACGCATATCAAACATGTCGAAAATTTCAAAGGCCAACATCCAAGCCTATAACATAAGTGAAGCATGAAATTATTTCACTACTATTTTGGCCTCTATATGTACTCTTTAGTACATGAGATCTCAAGGTTGGCGATGTGCAATAAGCAGTATGTAAAGACATCCATTCAGTTGTTGGTTGATAAACAATATTGTGACAACTCAACTCTAGTCATGTTGCAACTGGGGGGCAAGAGGTTAACTGAAATACTCACTCCAGATGCTATGTTTGTGTTCATGTACATGATGGTGATTATATGAACCCCGTATTATACCATCTTTTGCCCGTCCCTTTTTTCGACATGAACATTTCTATATGGCATGACTTCCGTCGACCATCAAATTTTCCTATGTGGTAGAGACTACCACTACAATATTAACATCTTGTGTTTGTACCACGAGCTTTCGGTCAAACATATCCAATTCAAGATGTGGCATGAACATTCGCTACACATACAAATCACTTTCCAATGCACTTCCTTATTGTGGTATGATATTGGTCGCAATATTGAATTTTCATTTGTGGAATGAAGATGATCCAACATTGGTGGACTTGATAATCACATTTGTCACCAAACACTTCCGCAAGGGGGCGAATTTATCCCTTGGACGAGTATCGTCGAGGACATTCCGACGCCTAAAGTTCTAAATCAACCTATGCATCGTCACTGGTGGCATCGCCCTGACGGACACAACAAATGACACCGTGGGCAGTATCATCCCCTGGTTTTACAATAGTATCAACAACATTACGACGCCTAGCTATATTCTACACCAATCTATGCATCATCATTGGTGGCACCACTGCCCGATGATCACAACAAAAGGCACCGGGGGCAACACCATCCCCTCGTTCCCTCATAGCGTCGACGACATTACGACACAATTTCCACTACATTGAAGTGCCGCTCTAGTGCATTGACACTTCATATTATATGGGAGCGATGAAGGCCCGGTCGCCAACGCCGATCTGTGAAACCCTTCAAGTCTGATGGCTGGCACCGGGCAGTATTACGGTCGCATCACACTTGATAAAAAACTTTACGCCAGTGGCAATTTCCTGGCAAATCAAAAGGCTTCAACCACTGGCACCATCATTGCATTTGGCCGCAGTGGGAATAAATAAAAACATTTTTTTCAGCATGTGGTATGGGCATTTCGCCATATGAAGTGAAATTATATTCATCCTCGCAGTGGAATATTAAATGATAGCATGGATATTCGCTAAAAAAAAGTTGGCCCAAAAAAAACGTTTGGTCAGCCAGTGCCGGCATACTTCACAATTGTATGTGCATTTTTTATCCTAACAGGCAAGACCATCAGTTATTTTATAACTGCAGTAAATTTATTTCATAGTGAAGTTTCTGCTGCATCGTGTGCCTCATATGCACGAATTCAACTCTACTCTACGGGGGCATTACCCAATATTCTTCTCAATATAAGCCTGACAAACAAAGTATACATATACGTTCAGTGCATGCATACAAAGTGCAAGGCAAGCACGTGTGCACGTGAGAACGTCAGTTGTACCGTTTGAAGAAAAAAGGCCAGATAAAGTAGTGACTGGGTCTGGGTTTGAGTCAATTTCCCATCCAGGACCTTTCTCCCTCTCTAAAAAAACGTTTTCTCCATGGAAGAAGCTCTATGTTGCAGTCCCCTCCTCTCCAATCTATGATTGCCGCCGTCGATCTTCAGCTCTGGTCGGCCCTTCCCCTCGTTCTCCGTCTCTACATAACATCCCCGTCCATCCCTCTTCGAGCCGCCTCCACCCCAGTCTCGGGGGGCAAAGCCAAGTCCGCTGAACTGAGACGGCTGTTTGGGTGAGTTGATGCGGGAGGAGCCTAGTAGCTTGCCGAGGCAGCGACTGCCGCCACGCTTGGCCGGCACTGAACCTGGAGAACGAGGTAAAACCCCGTATTGGTCTACTTTCGTGCTTCTTCGAGTTATTCGTCTCAGCCCTGCCACTTGTTGCAAGTTGAAATGCATGCTGCTCGTAGAAAGTTCAGATGCATATATTCCTAAGGTCATATATTTTGTATGTTGATCTTCTATTCCCCCCTAGTGCTTACAGAGCTAGAAGAGCCTGCTTAATTGTACCATATGGGTGTCAATTTCCTTCAAGCAAGGAACGCCGTGGGCCTTTCCATGGCTATTCCACGATCCCTGTCTATATTCCTTAATTTCCCATAATGAAAAAATGGTAAATGAATCCTCCACATACAGTGAACTACCCTACACACAAAAATAGTTGATGACATTCCGACGTCTCAAGATTTACATCAGCATATGCATCACCACTGGGGGCATCACCTCCCAATGATCGCGACAGCAGCACCGGGGGCACCATCACTTCCTACTCCATTCATGTCGTCAATGATATTCCAACTCACTATTGTTCCAGTGAGCTATTAATGTCTTTCGAGTACATTGACACTATATTTAATGTAAACAGTGAAGCACAGTACTGCAGCTAGTGCCGATCTGTGAAACTCTCTGGGTCTGATGGCTGGCATCGTGCAGTCCACGATCACGTCACGCTTGATACAAAAATTAAGCCAGTGGCAATTTCCTGGCAAACCACGCTTTCATATCGGTGGCTGGCACCGTAGTTGTCTAACGGTCGCACCGGACATGATAAATTTCATCACTTCGATTCAAGGCTGCGGATCAAGTGTATCGAAATAGCTATTGGCTGTCACCAATATAAATTTGGTTGTAGTAGAATCCCAACATCCATTGGCAGACACCAACACAATTGCTCACAATGGATTTTTTCAATCCATTATTCATTGGCTAGCAATAACATAGTCGCAATGGAGTAAACAAAATATTCCCTATCTGAATAATAATGATGATCATGCTTAACTTATCTGGCATGATTTATCAAGAATATCCTGGCATCTCACCGATACTTCCAAAAGCTCTGGCATGAGCTTTCGCCACACTTTTTAACACATATCAATGGTATGCTTTTATCTACGTACAGAAAGTGAGCATCATATTGAATGATAGACATGCTGCCAATGGTAGACATGCATCCTTGAAGATGACAGCGCCGGCCTTGATCGGCATTCATAGAACCATTGTGTTGAGAATTTTTCTTCTGCTTCGTCTGTCATCATCTCTCTATGGGTATTGGCTTGTCGTGCGAGATGCTTCTTACGACACCAGTCTTTCCTGCCAACTTAGTATTTCAACCGATAATCATCTCCGGAGTTCCTGTATTCTCTGATTTGGCACTTGTGTTGTGCAAACCAATGTGTTGCTCCTTACGAGCTAAACTGGATTCGTCGGAACAACTTCCCCGGGAGCTTAAACAACGAGATTTATTTTGAGAGCCAGTCATTATTTGGTGTCTGGGAAAATAAGGAGGCTCGAGCGGCCTGCCCAGTTTACAAAAGATATAGATTGTGCAGGGGAATCTGTATCCCCCTTTGTCATAAGGCTGATGGATTTCTACACATATACACGTCTCCATATCCAGGTGCACTTCGGTCTGGTTCATTAGTGCATGCACGTCTCCCTGGTCGAAACCTACCTTACTGGTTTTAAGGATTTCATTGCTAGCTTTTGGCGCTTACTGGTTCATTTCAAGTTTGGATACCAACAAAAAAAAGTACATCAAAATCAGTTGATGAGCAGATATTTCGCCGAGTCTAGCCTGTGTGCGCCGCACGAACTACACTCGGCGGGGGCATTTGTTTGACTAATTTTTGTACACAGTGAGCTCAATTTATTTGTTCGAGCCATGGTGGACCGGCATACAAATAAATACGATCATATATGTGAAAAGATAGATATAACTTTGATTTATGAAAGTGCCACCCTATGACGTGTGGGTCCCACGTGCTAATAAATTATAAGAAAAAGAATATATCAAATATTATACTCCATTTGTAGAGTTCATCGTCCTGGGTGCGATGGTGAAAACAGCTCATAAATATGATGCTTGAATTTTGAAGGAATAATCATCAAAAGACGCTGAAGATGAATGTACAAAGCTAGCCAGCTGATTTGCAATCACGAGTGCACGTTATATGGCCTCGTGCAGTCTCGAACTATGGGCGTTAATTAAAAATTAATTAGTACCTTTGGCCTTTGGCCGGTTGCCTAAACACGTGACAGACAAGACCTATATTGGGACGTTGCCGGTGATTTACTTAGGAGCAGCAGTAATCTGTTTAGATACGATTTTGCATGAACAAATCATGTACGTAGACGCCAAGTCTGCTAGAGATAATATCCTGCCAGATTAAACTCATACGGCTTCAACTAACCAACGTGATTGAAGCCACGGCCAGCGTCTATATAAAGCACGGCCAGCCCTCATTGGAGAGGAGGAGGCAGGTACAAACACATCTACGCCGACAGGCTCCACGCACACCAGCCAAAGCTCTCGCCCTCAAGCACGCCGCCAACTCCACGCCTTTTTTCCCCTTCTCAATCTTCACCGTAAAAGTTTCGTCGACCGCGGACGACGCCGAAGCTTCATCAACATGCTGATCTTTGCCAAAACCGTTGGCCTTGATGGTAAGTTATAAGATCTGATCGCATCAATGAGCTTTGTGTGATGGAAGAAGAATGATGTCTACTTGGCTATTCCATAAATCTTTATCATGGCACGACCGCCTCATCAAAGTCGACCATGTAAAAATATACAACCATGGCACGGCCGCCTCATCAAAGTCGCCCATGTAAACTATACAACCATGGCACGACCGCCTCATCAAAGTCGACCATGTAAAAATATACAACCATGGCACGGCCGCCTCATCAAAGTCGCCCATGTAAACTATACAACCATGGCACGACCGCCTCATCAACGTCGCCCATGCGGAAATTTACATCCATGGCACGACCGCCTCATCAAAGTCGTCCATGTAAAAATATACAACCATGGCAGGACCGCCTCATCAAAGTCGCCCATGTAAAATATACAACCATGGCACGGCCGCCTCACCAACGTCGCCCATGCGGAGTAGATGAAAATCCTCACAAAAATACATCGTCGATTGCTTCATCTATATCGGCGGTGTGCAACCCCTGATTCTTAAAATAAAGGAGAAAAGGCATGCTCTATCAATGATCTATCTCAAATCTATGGCCTAATCTCCATGAGGTTATGGTCAAATCCATCATACCCATCTCAGGTCTAGTGCCGACAAGGCTAGACAAAATCATGTCCAAGTGCCAACACGGCCAGGTTACTATGTTCCATTAACATGTCGCAATCCCAAACGGGATCGGACACTTCATTGCTGGGCACCGACGAGGCGAAAGCAACATACACATGTCCATGTTCGATGAATTCCTGGGTACATGACTGGGCACCGACAAGGCAAAGGTCACCATCTTCATCAACAAATTCCGTTCTAAATACCGACATGGCGATGGCGTATCGTGACTGGGTTCAAGCAAAACAAAGTCACCCGCACCTACGTATCACCACCATCTACATCTTTTCTCCAAACATCACACATGCTTCATGGATGAGAGAATTTCATGACGACGACCGCGCGCAGCTTAATCGGAGGTTTTCTGTAGGCTTGACCTGCAGATGTAATTAACCGGATGCTTTGCAAAAGCACCGGGAATCAGCGGACTACACGCAATCTTTCCAAGTCAGATACTCCTTAAGCATAGTCGCAGAAGGCAAAATAGGCAAACTCCAATGGGAGCATGTAACATTCATGTATTTGTAGTCGTACGATGATGAATAAAATACAGAGTTCCCATAATTTATTTCCGCGTTTGTCATGTATTTTGTTTTCGAAACACTGGGGACCCCCGTTCCCAGAACGCCGACACTTGTACATAGCAAAGTTAATTAAACATCAACAATACGCTGCAAATTTAGGAGCAGTCATCAACAGGTTTTGCACATAACAGATTTGTCTACAACAAAGTACATCGTCAGTCTCAAGATATGTCGGCACAGTCTTTCGGAGATGCTCATATGGAGATGTGCGGGCACATTCTTAATGATAGTGTGTGTGTTTACAATCACATGGAGGAGTGTATGTGTGTGTATGTGAAGGTCTGTGTTTGGACTGTGTTTACAAAAATGTACATATATACATGAGAATCTGTAATGCAATTGTCAATGACGAGATAATTATATGTTGCCTTTCCCATGACGGAGACAATTAAGAATTTCGCATTGCTGGGACGAGTATATGGTCATATACACTACTGTGGATGGAACAAGTCGCATGGCTGGGACGAGTATTATATATGGTCATATACACAATTTCCAGTTTTGTATAGGGTGCATTTAGTTATATTATGGCACCAAGTTTTGCAAGTGTACATGTACAATCAGAAGGATGATAATCGTACAAGCTTTTGAAAGTGGGTGAAGAGGTGAAGGAATACACTATACATAGTGTGAATTGAACATACATGGAGGTAAGCATTTGGCATGGCTAGGAAGCTGAGACGAAATGCATGCTTTAGGATGAACCGTTAAATAATATAAAAAATAAATAAATATTTCCACAAAATTCTCCAAAAACAATAAATACAAAGTGTTCTGTTTTACTTTATCACAACATTCATACAAAAATACAGACATGTGCTGTAAAAAGCATAGCTTAATTCTTTACACACTAGATTTATTTTCCAACCTTTTGACATGAACTTTTCAAGCACAAAAAATACTTTGTCATTTACAAATATTTTTTATAAAAATTGGGGCAATTGCAGTCCATCTAGGTTAAGCGGTGAGACAGAAGACTGGTCAAAGGGTGTGTGTGCGTTAGAGGAGGCATGCACATTTAAATATTATGGCCAGTAACTAAGAAAAGATGCTCGGGTCTGCCGCCAGGTAGGAACAATCACCACGCAGATTCATTAACAAGCCACATATTGCTTCCTTTTCTGTGTGCACATCTCACTTATTGTAATTGTGGCACCATGAGTAGTGTGTTGGAAATTTACGACTCAATAAATACAGTGAACATAGCAGGATTTAGAACATCAAATAGGAAAGTATGTCTTATATGTATAATGTTCGATACTATAAATAATATTTTGGGCATTCAATCTACACAAATTTTAAGCTAACTTCTTATTCTTTTTTACAAATAGAACTTGCATCAGTCGATCATTTACTACATCTACATGAAATTTTTGGACAGATGACTTGTGGATGGCCATCATTTCGAATTATACTGAATTTTTTATGGGAAGGTCTTCTATGTGTAAAGGATATTGCACTGATAAATAACGCTAAGTGTTACATTAAATTTTAATGATTGGTAAAAAAATGAATGACTGTATTATTTGGCTTGGAGTACAGCGGTACAATGTATATGTACATTGATATGTGTCCTTTAATATATTGTCATGATTCCATATAATAATATTTTTGTGTAAATTTTATAGACAACACTAAATTGAAAAGATTAAACGACTGCGATAATGGTGGTTACATCAAATATATGTCTGATGGTGTACTGGTCTGCTGACGAAAATTTATCACTTCTGATTCTTCAATGTGAATTGGGTTAACAAATGAATGGTAAGTTCACATGAGATCTTGTTAGATCCTTCATTTTCCATTCTTTACATATTAAAGAGAGGCTGCTATATTTATTCATTCTCATAAGGTATTAAAAAACATTATAATGCTATTATATTCTTTGGTATTTATTACTTTTGCTTGTTTATTAATATCTATTATCACTATCTATGTCAATCCAAGTAAAAGTTAACTAACTGAACGCAGTGGAATCCAGGTTCATTATTACAGTTATATATGCTTGGTATATACTACCGTCTAATCCATTCGTGTACTTTTGCCTTCAGGCATTTCTTTTTTCCCCATGTTCGTACTCCCAGGTGCTATCTACTTGAATGATAATTATTTTGTTTTGTGCTTAAATTCGTGTTTCATTCAAATGGTCATGTTTAGTAATACACAGTGTGAGAAATTCCCAACAAATAATGAATATATCAATTTACAACCGTTTTGTATTTTCAGTCAAATAACATTGCAAGTGCAACTGTCAAGGAAGCCAATCTTCTATTTAGTTCATGTTAGTTGAGTATACTTTCTGTAGCATGGCTAGTTCATCCTTTATGCGCATAGCATCATATTCAGAATGTTCAGTTTAAGTGTTTGGACTTTCACGTTGTGACAATATGCTTGCCCTTACACTACTAGGGAAAAGGCTATACACAGAATCTTAGCAGCAGCGCGGCTCAAAAAGGAGCGCTCCTGTTAATTAGTAGTAGCGCGTGTGCGGGAAACTCACTACTGATAAGTTTTTAGCAGCAGCGCGCTCGGTGTAAACTGCGCTGCTACAAATATCGACTGGCGGTGTCCACCTAACTCCATTTAGCAGTAGCACGGTGGCGCGAACCGAGCTACTGCTACGCATGTAGTAGTAGCGCGCTTTCTCTGAGATCGCTGCTGCTAAATTTCAAATTGGCACACTTTTTTGTCCCTGTTAGCAGTAGCGCCGTCGCCCAAAGCGCGCTGCTGCTAATTCCTTAGCAGCAGCGCGTTTTAGCTCCCGCGCTACTGCTAATCCGCACCAACCCACCACCTTTTCCCCACCCGTCCCTCCCCTCCCCCTCCTCTCTTACCTTTCCCCTACCTCCCTCACATGCTCCCACTCTCACTCTTCTTCTTCCTCAATACTTCTCCCCCATTACTCTCTCTCTTCTATCCACCTTTCTCTCTCTTCATTACTCCTACCTAACTACAACACCTCCATTAATGCATCTCCTTTCTCTTTTTCCTTCCCCTCCACTAGTTGAAGTTGTCTCCTCCCAAATTAGGTAGCTAGGTAGATGTAGGATTTAGTTAAGTGACCTATTTGCCCCCTAACTAGATCTATCTTTGTCAAGAAGAGCTTTGTGCACTTTTGATCTCCCTACAACATCATCTCCACCGTGTGCTCGATCTCCAGATAGAGGTGATGAAAATTTCATGCTTTTGCAAAATGGAAATATGTTTATGTGTGTGTGATATGTTTGTGGAAATTGTGTGTGTGGCATGAGTTGACGCCAAATTGTGCTTTTGAGTTGCCTATGTTTTTGCCAAAATGTCGATTTATTTCCGTTTCGGCGAATTCCGGGCAAACGCTAGATCCATATATGTCCTATTTTTAGGGAAGGTCATGCCGAATTTTTGTATGACTTTGATGCATGCATGCATTTTTATAATCAATTTGTTTATTATTACCGTGCAGAGTTGACGATGGTCAGTGGAATGATGGTGGACAGGTGGTTGCGGTCGGCGGTGCAGGACATGAAAGAAAATAACCGGACAGAGGTTTTATGTCCGTGTCGAAAATGCAAAGGAATAGTTTGGCTCGACCCCCATGATGATGGTCGTGTCGAAGCGCACCTGCTCATGACTGGTTTCATGAATGGCTATACTCGGTGGATAATTGAAGATAAGGATGACGATGTTGAGGATGCTGACGGGGTAGGCAATGATGACACGGGGCAAGACGAAGAGATGATTGATAATGGCGGCGGGGAAGAGGCCGGACATGCGTCGGAGAAGGGGCCGGACATGGCAGAGGAGAAGGGGCCGGACATGGCGGCGGAGAGAACGACATGGACTCCACGCAGCAGAGTTCGTCGGTACTAAGTTCAATCATGCGGGACCCTCATGTTCAAGCATTGCTTCGCAAGGAGACGAGTACTGAGAGAGCTGCTTCTAGAGAGGAGGCTAAGCTGGAGCGACTGGTGGTAGACTCGAACTCCTGAAGACGAAGGCTAAAAACAAATGGACCGACACTAGCCTCGATGAGCATTTCAAGTACCTAAGGGATGTTCTTCCCGCGGGTAATCTATGTCCTACTAGTGTTGATGAGGCCAAGAAGATCGTGTGCCCTCTTGATCTGCCACACGTTAGATACCATGCATGCATCAACGATTGCATAATTTATCGGAAGGAGCACGCAGAAAAAACAAGTTGTGGTGTGCAATGCTTCTCGATACAAGAAGGACGGGAAGAAATGTCCCCAGAAAGTTGTATGGTACTTACCGATCACTCCCCGTCTCCAGAGGTATTTTGTAGATCCCAAGGAAGCAAAGCTAATGCGCTGGCACGCGGAGAGGAAGAAGCCCGATGATGGATGATCCGAAGCTGAGACACGTGAAGGATGGAAGCCAGTGGAGAGAGTTGAAGATCTTCTATCGGTATTTTGAATGTGATGCAAGGAACATCGTGCTTGGCACGTGTACCGATGGCATGAATCCGTTTGGCAACCAGAACACCAACCATAGCACATGGCCCGTGTTTGTATGGATGTACAAACTCCCCCCTGGTTATGCATGAAGTCGAAGTACATTCACATGAGCATGCTTATTCAAGGGCCGAAACAACCAGGAAATAATATTAATTTGTATCTGGGGCTACTTCAAGAGGAGTTAGACACGTTATGGAAAACACCGGCCAAGACATGGGACGCCAGCAAAGGCGAGTATTTCAATATGAGAGTCGCGCTGATCACGACAGTGCAGGACTATCTCGGTTACGGATATGTGGCAGGCCAGGTGTGCCACGGATATTGCGGATGCACGCGGTGCATGGATGATACGACGTCTCAGCAGCTAACGTCAAGGAAAGATGGCGGGTCTGGGAAAATCGTGTACATGGGCATCGAAGATGGCTTAAACAGGACAACCCATGGAGAAACCGTGGAGATCTATTCAATGGTCACGCTGAGCATCGAGGACCTCGACGTAAGCGGAGCGGTGCCAAAATGGATGAGCTGTTGAAAAACTGGAAGCAGTGCCCTGCGCCAGGAAAGACGATGAGAAAGGCGCCGGAGCCGCTGCTAAAGGTATGGAAGACGAGGTCTGTGTTCTGGGACTTGGAGTACTGGCACAAACTTGATACACCTCATTGCCTTGATCAAATGCATATCTGTAAGAATGTCCTTGAGAGCTTGCTCGCAACACTGATGAACATGCTGGATAAGACCAAGGATGGGCCGAAGGCAAGAAAAGACTTGCAAGATTTGAAAATCAGGGAAGATCTCGCACATGCCGCCCGTAAAATGTCGATGAGACAGAGACGGAGACAGAGGCACGGGAGAAGAAGGGCAAGAAAATAAAGAAAGAGGATTATTGCCCCCTTCTTGCTTCACCTTAAGTCAGGCTGAGATCAATCAATTCTTTAAGTGCCTTACAGGAGTCAAAGTTAGTTCTGGTTACTGTGGCAAGATAAGCAGATATCTAGACATGGACAAGAAAAGGTTCAGCGGGATGAAGTATCATGACTGTCATGTGATGATGACGCAGATACTACCTGTTGCCCTTAGAGGGATAATGGACAAGCACGTCCGTGACACGCTTATTGGTCTCTGCAACTTTTTCGACGTCATCTCTCGAAAGTCGATCAATGTGAAGCAGCTCCGAAGGCTACAGGGAGAGATCGTTGTGATACTGAATGATCTTGAGATGTACTTCCTGCCCGCGTTCTTTGACGTGATGGTGCATCTGTGTGTCCATATTGTGGATGACATAATAGACCTGGGGCCGTCATTCCTGTACAACATGATGTTGTTTGAGAGGATGAATGGGATCATCAAAGGATTCGTTCGTAACATGTCCCGTCCGGATGGAAGCATCGTCCAGGGCTATTTGGCACAAGAGTGCATCTCTTTCTGTGAGACTTTTCTATATGGCGCAGACCAGCTGCCTGGTGTTAGTGTTGGTTTGCCCGTTAACAAGCATGATGGGAGGCTCGAAGGAGATGGTCACTGCAACGGTTGCAGGGAACTGCACGTGGCATACTCGGATCGACGCAGCGACTTTGACAGAGCAAACTTGGTAGTGCTACAACACCTAGACGAGGTAGATCCTTTCGTGGCACTGCTTAAAGAAATTATCACAAAGAAGTATCGTGACCGGGGGGTATGCAGGACGAACGCCGAAGTTACTAGAGAGCACAACTCCACTTTCCTACATTGGTTCAAAGAGCATATTATTGCTAATCCCCCGGAGGAGGGCTATAAGGACGGATTGCTCATATACGCCTTAGCACATGGCCCCTCGCCCAACCTCGTAACCTATCAAGCATATGATATCAATGGATACACGTTCTACACGGAGTCCAAAGATATGGACAGTGATGATCAGAACTCAGGGGTGACGATGGAATGCATGACCGGCAGCGACAACGGTGCAACTCAATGATTTTATGGAAGGGTCGAGGAGATCTGGGAGCTCGACTACTCTGGACTGCACAACACGACAATGTTCCGTGTCAGATGGGCAAAGAATGTCAAAAGAGAAAACCGGATTTCACTACCATGAGTATACCCGACGCCAAGAGCGCTACCGTGAATGCTATCGCAAAAAATGATCCATGGGTACACGCTAAGCACGTGACACAATTTAAATACATTAAAACTGAGCACTCTTCCAGCCCTCTCAGGCCATCAGCGTCCCCAGCCGTCCGATCATCAATTTTGGGCAATTTCGGCCGTCTGATCGGCTCTAATCGCACTTAAGGCTCGCTTCGTTCGCTAATAACAAACGCTAGCCATGCTGGGCCGCTCCTCCGGTAACAATTTTGGGCTTCTGCCACTAAACTAAATTGGGATGGGCCGTTGCCCCTTCACGTGGCTAAATTGGGATGGGCCGAAACGACGCATCAATTCATCAGGACGACTAAAGGAAGAAAGTCACTCGCCTCCCTCTCCCTGACCTCTCGTCTCTCTCTCACGACCTGGGCGAGCGCAGCCGCCGCAATCCCGCCAGTTGCTGCATCCACCACCGCCAGGTTTGTTGCTAATCCCCGTCTGTGTATGCAGTGAGAGGAGGTCTATGCCGCCGCCGCCGTACCACGACATCCATCGATCTCTTATTCCATTTGGGTCAATGCTCCTCTCAAAGCCGTCGTTCCCATTCATCTCCGCACCAGGCCCCTCACGATCCCTCTCCTCTTGATCTGCTCCCATAGGTTGGAGGCCACAACCTGAACGGAGACCCATGCGGTTCAGGATCTGCTGTCATCAGGCAAGGAGGTGCGACTTGCCATCAGGGCATGTCGTCCTCCGCCCCTTGAATCCTCTCATTGTCCACCACGCGTCCCTCCGCTCCTTGCTCCACCACTGCGATGGTGATGAAGGTGTCGATTGTTCACATCGGCCAGGAAAAGCACACGCCCTTCCTCGAATTTGACCGTTCCCACTACTTCTTGGTTTCAGGTTTGCTTATTATGTTTTGCAAAGTCAGTCCAACCAGTCCTGAATAATTAATTTGTCAAGATCATCAGGTAGCACACTTGTACCGTTGTACATGGCATCATGTTTCTACTTTACCTCTACTAATTTTGGCATCCATGCTGCAAAAATGGTGACTGAAGCTTTAGGATACCTTCAGAAACATGTGTGCCTTTTCTTATTTTTTCGTCTCAGAAAGCTAATGTTCTTATCGGTTCCCTTTAAACAGTACAGGGTAAGAGGATAATCAATTAATCATTTCCCAAGAAGTGCTCGGGTGAGAAACAAAGCAAGCGTTGAGATAAGCTTCTTTCACAAGCTTCACAACCATCTGAAATTGCGGGTGCTATAAGCGTGCACATAGATGGCACTTGAACACCATCTTCATGATGCCGAGCATATAATTTTGTAGCAACATAATATATAAGTGGTAGGGAACTACATCTGCAAGGGGTGGTAAGTAGCAGCACGAGGACTACTTTTGTAATAAATAAAAAATGATCTGTGTAGGATACTTATCTATCCGACGGTTGTAGGATGCTAATATGGGCCATACATATTGAGAAAAAGAAATATATCATTGGTCCATGTCATCTATCGTACAAAGATCATACAGATTTTATCATACATGTAGCATCACTCTAAATAAACATTCTACTGATTTTAGTATAATGTTTCATTTGAAACTTTAGTTGTTGTATCTAAACATTTTAATTATTAATATTTTCTCACCTATCTGACAGCATAAGCATGGATATGTTTTTTTTTTGCAAAGTCAAAAATCTTATGAATCCTTAGTTACTTGGTTTAACCCTCAAATAAACATATTCCAAATTTTTTGTACAGATTGCCAGGGATTAGACCGTCAAGCAAGCCAGGTTTGCACCATTCATGCACATTTACTGGTACAAGTGATTTATCAGTTTTCTTCATGGAGTATTTTTGTCGCGTAATTCTTAGTGAGTTATACAATCTAGCCTGCAACATGGGTTTGCATTTTACCATATGTGTTTTTAGTGAAGAAAAGCCTAGGTGTGCATGTGCAAAACTTTTCAATCAACCACTAAACAAAATGTAAATCTGTTATGGGTAAATTATATGGATATTATAAGTAAAATAAGTGCCATGTGTGCCATTTATTTAGTTTCAAAGGGATGACAAGGCACCAACTTAGCAGGAAATTATTTCTAGCATAAGTACGTCATTTGATAGTCCTTCAGTTGCAAACTACATTAATATTTTGTTTGATCTATAAGTAGTATTTCTCTTGTCCTTTCAATACTTGCCCTATGCTCTTTCCTACATTTATTCTCCTCTATTGCAAATTAATACACCCATGAGTAAGAAACACCTATCAGGTACAAAATACCAGATACTACTAGCATCTTGAATTTACGCTGCACTATATATTAGCATCCAGAATTTTACTTTTGCAGATCATGTCGATTATCTTTGTATAAATTAGGTGGACCAGTTTCAGGTATGAATACTGTATTATTGCAATAAGGCAATACACTACTACATAATCAGCATCTAAGTTTTCCAATGTGATGCCAAACTATCTCGCAATAGATGTGATTAAATCTGACAAGATAACCTGAAGCTTGAAAAATATTTTTTGTTGTTCCAGGCAGTTGCGGAAGGACAAGCCTGCTCCCTGAACGTTGTGGCATATAATGTAATCATCAATGACCTCTTCTATAACATGAAGTAGGTAAGTCACGCAATCTATCCATTGGGCAAAGAGTTGTTTCTAACGTGGAACAGTTCAATTATATATATATATATATATATATATATATATATATATATATATATATATATATATATATATATATATATATATATATATATATATAAAATTGAGATATGACAGAGTCATTCCTACAATAAAATGGTAGATGATATGTTGTTCGATCGATAGCGTTGAATATTGGCCAAAAAATAGTTGAGATGGTTGGCATTTATTACATTTATATAGATTACATCAACATATATTATTCATATAAAAGAGATCAGCTTCATTTTGTTACATGTGTTAACTTGCATATTTCCATTTGCCTATGTTTATGCACTTAACTATTGATCGATATTCTCATTGGATGTGCACTTGTTCTGGAGACTCCAATTCTGTTTTTACTCTTAAAAATACAAATTATGGTTTGGCCAGAAATAGCTTAGAACTGAGCTATAAGCAAGAGAAAAAACTTGACAAGGCAATTAACAATTTGAAAAGGCAGTGGAGCTCCAACGAGGTCACCTGATGGCGTTGAGCAACCTAGGTGATGTGTATGACCAGATAAAGGACCTCAAGTAAACCCTCATCACATTCTATGAGGCATCACTCCTTGGTTCGAAGCCTCGTGTTAGTAAGTTTGTTCCATTGAAACCAGAAAAGCAATAGTTGAGCGTCAGTTTATTGCTTATTTCACATTATGCTCATTTTTTTGTAAACATGACGACGGTAGTTGTACGTCTGGGTGTAATTACCTCAGTCAGGGGCTGTAGAATCATTATTTGCCTCTATCTGCTCCTCTCTCTGTGGTGGCTAGCTCTACTTATAGAGGCCATGGTCCTCTTCCCAAATATCGAGCGGAAGGAGACAACAACGGCGGCAATTTGAAGGGGACAGCTAGTACAAGCTATCCTCGACAAAAGCGGTCTTCGCCGAAAAGCCTTTGGGTGACGCCTGCTTGGGCTCCACGATGACCTCCGCCTTGCCATCCTCTTGGTCTTGGTCTTGTTGCACCAATATGGCAACCTTTGCCATATGCCTCGGACTTCACCGCCTTGTCTCCTTAGCACCAAAGAGGAAATGGGGACGCCAAGATCGGGCCCGCCGCACCCGCCGGCATCGCTCGTTATGGCTCACGCCACAGAGTCTCGTGAGGTTTACCCCGCTTGATATCTTCGCCTCGTGAGCCTGCATGGCTAGGCCATTCTAGAGGAGGTCTTGCCTCGCCTGGTGGAGGCTTGGACCGCGAGGGTCTTGGATGCCTTGTTGATGAAGATGGCAGAAGCCTGCTGCTTATCCACGCTCAGGCCGCAGCAGCAACTCGGGGACCCCTGCCCTGAACGCCGAAGTAGCCCCCAGCCTAGGCGCTGGCTTGGCTTCGGGGCGGCCAAGGGTCAAGTTTGGAGCACCGCGGCCCCAACAGCCTGCGGCTCGGTCAACGCGGGCGGTTGATTTGACGGGCCTCCGCTTTCCACGCTGCCTCGCAATCGCACGACTTGATAAGTCTCCGACATGCAAGGAAAACCATCATTACCGCGATCGTGGAGATGCCGTGGTCTTCTGCTATAATGGGGAGGGGCGAGCCCTGCCCATCTCTTCTCGCTTGCTTGCTTCTTCCTCCTTGCTCCATTGCTGAAATCGACGGCGCCTATCGAAGGTTTTCCACCAAGAGAAAGGGAAAGCTCCCCGTGACGATCCGGGCCACTTCCCAAGAAGAGGTCGATCCATCGCCGGACGAAGCGGAGATGCAAGTGGTGACGAGGCCATGGTGCGAGCAGCCTCTTCCGCATACCCGCTACCCTTGTACGCCCAAGCCGAGGGCTCCGGAGGTAGGAGCGACGAGCAACGCCACCCACGCCAGACCAGGGTTGCCGCCGCCACGGAGCCGCGGGCCGGTGGCCCCGGGTCCACGCCGCTAACTCCTCGCGTGAGTTGGTGCCGGGGCGCCTTATGCCACCAAGCTCGGATCCGCTTCACGCGTTCTTCTCCGACGGATGCCGCCAAGGGGCCGCTGAGCTCGCTGCAGATGCTGACTGCAGACCAGGACCGGAGCGGAGACCAAAGCGTCCCTCCGCAAGATCTTCTTGGCTCACGATCGGCGAGATCGCAGGAGTTTGCTGCAGGGGAGCCTCGCGATCCACTTCGACACGACGGCGCCCACGCCTCCTTCAAGGTTTGACGCCAGGGCCGCCACCGAGTGCTGCCCGAGAGGAGCGCCTGTCGACGCGCCCGCCCACACCATCCAACAGCAGCAGCAGCTCTCCCGAGCTTTACGAGACTGAGACGAGCGACGACAGTACGCCCCCGAGCTCCACCGCACTCGAGAGGGCTGCGCGTCCAGCCGCCGCTGCCGCTAATCTGGATGGGGTTGGCGCCACCTCTAGTTGCCCATCGTTGATGATGGCGCCCACCATGAGAGGGTGTAGATAGGATTCTCCTTAGTATCGCCTTTTGTTTCCCAAGGATCATGAACCACCCCTGGGGCATGTAAGGGTCTGAATGCCTTTGGGGGCTTATCTTCCTTATTATGAAAACTTGGTGAGTGCATGTCCCATTAAGGCTTGGCCCTCCTTTCTTTCCTCGCGATGGCTTCTGTATACGCTGACAGTGTCCCGTCCCCAGCAGGCTACCGCCGGGTATGCCGTGTCGGCCATGGTCAAGGTCGAGGTGCGCCCGAGGTCCAAGAAGAGCCCCCGAGGCGCATGCTTAGGAGGTCCCCTTAGTGCTCAAGCAGCCATGGTAAGACAATAAAGGAAAACACTTGGCCGCAATGGAGCTGCGACACGGAGAAGTGGCCACCAGCTCAGATATTTAGCCGATCTTAGGCTAAACTTATCTTGCCGACTTTGTGGCACCCGATGTCGCGCTTAGGGTTGTGCGCCAATCGGCGGCATAGCCAGCCGCCCATTCGAGTTCCCTACCCCTCATGCTCTCCTTAGCGCCCACGCCCTCGTGTCCCGCCTCAAGCGAGATCAGCCGGTATGCCCGGTCGCGTGCCGTAGTCAAGGCCGGGGTGAGGGCCGAGAGCCAAGAGCCCGAGTCGCGATGCTTAGGAGCCCCTTTAACGCAAGTTTAATCGCACGAGGGAAAAGGAGACTCGCGGTCTGCTATCCTTTCTAACCCCGTGAACAATCACAAGAAGGAACATGGTCGACCGTTAAGCGTTAGCCCGCCTGGTTGCCTGGTGAGGCGAAGGCACCGAGGGCCCGGTTAGGTGAGCACGGCGGCGTCGAGCCGAGCTCGACCACCAGGATTTGTCTCGTGGCGGGACGGACCCATGCACCAAAGATCATACCCAAGCAAGGCCCCGGGAGGCAATGATCGAAAGCAGGCGATAGCCGCTTGCGTGTTAAGCATAAAGTGCACGACGGATAAATGCAGGAAGATACATGCCACCGGTTCGCCCGAGCGGTTTGGGGATGATGCAGCCCAGGGCGCCCAAAGAAGGTAAGCTAAAGACTTAAACAAAAGGGATACATGCCAGGACGGACCCGGTGTCCTGGGAATAATGCAGCCCGAGGGGCGCCCCACTTAAACGAACTTGGAAGATGTCACCTAGTTCTATAGACGGCAGAGTTGGTGCAGCGGGCCACGCTTGAAGGAATGGCTCTTCATGAGCCACGACACCGAGCCTCGGAGGCCTGGGGCTCAGGAGGTTCCTCAAGGCCGCCCATCTCCTCCGAACGGCGTGGATCCGGCCTCTTGAGACGCCAAGACTTGCCGGATGCTGCGTTGATAGGTCGACGCCACGCCGCAAGCCGGGCATGCGAACGAAGTGTGTGGTGGGCCTTCACAGCCGCCCACACGTGATGGCCGAAGCGCCCCGAGATGCGCCCTGAGCCCTCGACATCGATGCAGACGCAGCCCGGCATCCTCGCCGGATGGGGAGTGCGCTTGTGAGCGGCCGGGCCGCATGGCTCTTGCTTGCAGCCCGAGTGGTCTTGGCGAAACTCCGGGTGTTGGGTACCCTTGCCATGTGCTCTCCCGAGGAAGGTGTGCCGTGAAGCACGCCGTGGTGCCAAGCGCCTCGCGAGGTTGGCAAGGTCGGAGGCTCTCCAGAGAGAGCCCCGAGCCCCCCTCGAGGAGGGCGCCGGGCGACTTTCCTTTATGTGGAGGGAGGCCCTTGAGTGGGCGCTGATCCCGACGAGGCTCCGACGCGACGCCATCTCCTTGGGGTCCTCACGGACGCGGTAGCTTCTTCTTGGGGATGGTCTCCGGAGGGCCTTCACTGCTGGTCGTGATTGCTGCGGCTTGGAAGGCATGCTCAAGGAGCACACTGCATCCTTCTTCACATGGGACCCTCATGATTCCCCACTTCCTAGCATCTTGAGAATGTTGTAGCCATGGTGAGTGACTCCATGAACTTGGCTAGGGCTGGGTACCCGAGGATGGCATTGTACAGCAAGCGGATGGCGCAACGTCAAGTCGATGAGTTCGTGCGGTAGTTCTTGCGCCCCTCGAAGGTGACAGTAAGCGGACTTGCCCTATCGGTGTGGTGGAACCGCTACCACCTGAGAAAGGCTTGGTCGGCCGAGCTGCTCATAGGGCACTTGGAGGTTGTCGAACGGTCAACGGATTGGACGTTGAGCCCTGCCGCCGCTGATGATAGTCTTGGTGACTTGCACATTGCGATGACCGGGAGCACAAAGATAGCGAAGCGCCAAATGTGGCTGTGCAATTGAGCTGGTCTCGGTTGAAGGTGATGGCGATTGGGACCACCGAGAGGCCGCGGGCCTCGAGCTTGGGGAGCACCACGCTCACCTCGCGAGCAAACTGTTTGAAGTTGCGCCGAGAGGTCGGGCTTGGCGCTGCCTAAGATAAAGCGACCGACGCGCTCCCGGAATCCCCAGCCCCTCGCCCTAGTGGTGGTCGCTGCTCCTTCTTGGTGGCGGCAACGGAGGAAGGCGGCTGCCTTGGGGCGATCCTCACGAGGCAGGTCCTCCAGCGCCTCGCGAGGTTGGTCCCGCCACGTCCTCACGAGGCCGGTCGCGCACTCCGGCGCCGCCATGGTCTTCCCAGCCCACCTCCGCCCTTCGACGGGCCATAGCCCTGGTCGCTATGCTCGGTGTCGACAGAAGGCCCTTCCCAGATGGATCTGAGCTCTTGGCCGCGGTGTTGTGGGTGTTCAGGTTGTGGAAGGCGCAACGATCGTCTGCTTTGGACGACTCAGCTGATCTTCGCTGGTGTTGGGCTCCGCCGAGCACTACGCTTTTGTGCTTCATGTCTTGGCCTTGGCTTCTTCTCCTTCGCCCGCACTGGTAGCTCAAGGAGAGAGGCGCCTCCTCGCTCTTTGCGCACTTGGTCGCCAAGTTGAACAGCTCCCGAGATGTGCAAAGCTCCTCATGGATAGCAAGCTCTTCCTTCATCTTGACGCCACGGACGCTGCCTAAGAACGCGGAGAAGATGGCTTCCGTGACCTTGGGGATCTTGAGGCGGTGTTGTAAGCAATCGGATGTACTTCCGAGGGTATCTCCGCTGTTGCTTGATGCGCGCAGTCGCCTCGCGGCTGGTGGACGGCCGAAGTGCCTCGAAGTTGGTGACGGTGTCGCAGATCTCGCCCCAGAGGAGATCGAGCCATGCCGCAGGATCGAGCCAGCAGGGGCCCCATCTTGAGAGCCATGGGAAACCAGCTCCATGACTTTTTCATCGCTGGTCCGCTTGATGCTCAGCTCATAGAGCTGCAGGAACTCGGGTCGGGCGGTGCCGAGCGAGGAGGCAGGTCGGCTTGAACTTGTCTGCCAGCGATGCTACGCAGCTCGGGGTGAAGGCTCGCGCCGCCGTGGTCGCCGGGCCCGCTTCGAGGCGGAGCTTGATCTTGGCGAGGTCGCTGCGCCACCGCAGCTGCTCGCGGTCTTGACGAGGCGGCGGAGGAGTGCCGCAGCTTCTGGCCCGGGATTTCTTGGCTGCTTTTTCTTCACGCCGGTGCTGGGCGGTGGATCACGCCGGAGGCGGGGTTTGGTGCCAAGGCACCATCTTGGGGTTGAGGTGGTGGAGGCATGCCATGAGCCCTGCCGCCTGGGCCGTTGAGGGGTAGGCAGAGGGACGGCGCTAGAGAGCCTTCGCGCGGACGAGCTCAGCGACGCGGTTGAGGCACTCCGAGAGGTCGCCGACGGGCGGTAACGAGGAGCTGTTCGCCGAGGAGCGCGTGGCGTGGAAGAACCAGAGGGGTGAGAGACGGAGTAGTGGTGCGCCGCCCGCCGCACCGGCGATGGAGCGGGACGCCGCTGCCGTTCGCCGCCGCTGGCAGCGCTGGGCGGGGAGACGGAGAACGACGAGGTGGCCCTGCCTCACGGAGCCGCTTGAGCGACGTGGCGGAGAGGGAGCCCGACGCCAGCTCGAGCACGGCGAAGGCCCGCCATGGAAACGGGAGCGACGGATCAACGAATGCCGGAAGGAAAACCACGGCGCACTTTATCCGGCGCGCCAAATGTCGGATGGGGGTTCCGCAAATCCTTAAGGCTCAACACCGGGTGCGCGCAAGTCTTTCCCTCCACCGATCTACTTCTAGCTTGCTAGGATCTTGCAGATGAACTCGACGAACTCACAACACGAGAGACACAGGTTTATAATGGTTCGGCCACCGATGTGGTGTAATACCCTACCCAAAGGTGGTGGTGGTGGATTGCCCTTGGGCTGTTGATGAACAAGATAAGGGAAGAACAACCTCCGAGGTTGAGGTGTTCTTGTGCGTATGAATTTGTGGTGTGAGTTTTCGATCTCTTCGCTTGTTCTCTATCTGCTTCCTCTCGTTGTGGTGGCTAGCTCTACTTATAGAGGCCCCTTCTCTTCCCAAATATCGAGCGGAAGGGAGCCAACAACGGCGGGCAAATTTGAAGGGGACAACTAGTACAAGCTATCTCGACAAAAGCGGTCTTCGCCGCGAAGGCCTCGGGTGACGCTGCCTTGGGCTCCACGATGACCTCCGCCTTGCCGCCCTCCTGGTCTTGATCTCGCTGCACCAATATGGCAACTTTGCCTTATGCCTCGGTACTCTTCGCCGCTTGCCTCCTTAGCACCAAAGAGGAAATGGGGACGCGCGCCACCGCGCCTCCGCATCGTCGCTGGCTCATGTCACGAGAGTCTCGTGAGGTTTGCCCCGCTTGATATCTCCGCCTCGTGAGCCTGCCGGCTAGGCCATTCCGCAGGAGGTCGTGGCGTTGTCCCTCATGAGGCTTGGACCCGCGAGGGTCTTGGATGCCTTGTTGATGAAGATGGGCAGACGGCCTGCCGCTTAGCCACGCTATGGGCCGCAGGCAGGTCGGGTGTTTGACTTAATTTTTGTACAAGTGAGCTCAATTTATTTGTTCGAGCCATGGTGGACCGCATACAAATAAATACGATCGATGTGAAAAGATAGATATAACTTTGATTTATGAAAGTGTAACCCTATGACGTGGGTCCCACGCTAATAAATTATAAGAAAAGAATATATCAAATATTATACTCCATTTGTAGAGTTCATCGCCCTGGGTGCGATGGTGAAAACAGCTCATAAATATGATGCTTGAATTTTGAAGGAATAATCATCAAAAGACGCTGAAGATGAATGTACAAAGCTAGCCAGCTGATTTGCAATCACGAGTGCACGTTATATGGCCTCGTGCAGTCTCGAACTATGGGCGTTAATTAAAATTAATTAGTACCTTTGGCCTTTGGCCGGTTGCCTAAACACGTGACAGACAAGACCTATATTGGGACGTTGCGGTGATTTACTTAGGAGCAGCAGTAATCTGTTTAGATACGATTTTGCATGAACAAATCATGTACGAGACGCCAAGTCTGCTAGAGATAATATCCTGCCAGATTAAACTCATACGGCTTCAACTAACCAACGTGATTGAAGCCACGGCCAGCGCCTATATAAAGCACGGCCAGCCCTCATTGGAGAGGAGGAGGCAGGTACAAACACATCTACGCCGACAGGCTCCACGACACCAGCCAAAGCTCCCTCAAGCACGCCGCCAACTCCACGCCTTTTTTCCTTCTCAATCTTCATCAGAAAGTTTCACGATCATGATTTACCCAAGCTTCATCAACATGCTGATCTTTGCCAAAACCCTGGCCTTGATGGTAAGTTATAAGATCTGATCGCATCAATGAGCTTTGTGTGATGGAAGAAGAATGATGTCTACTTGGCTATTCCATAAATCTTTATCATGGCACACCGCCCATCAAAGTCGCACATGTAAAAATATAAACCATGGCACGGCCGCCCATCAAAGTCGCCCATGTAAACTATACAACCATGGCACGACCCATCAAAGTCGCACCATGTAAAAATATACAACCATGGCACGGCCCTCATCAAAGTCGCCCATGTAAACTATACAACCATGGCACGACCGCCTCATCAACGCCGCCATGCGGAAATTTACATCCATGGCACGACCGCCTCATCAAAGTCGCCCATGTAAAAATATACAACCATGGCAGGACCGCCTCATCAAAGTCGCCCATGTAAAATATACAACCATGGCACGGCCGCCACCAACGCCGCCATGCGGAGTAGATGAAAATCCTCACAAAAATACATCGCCGATTGTTCATCTATATCGGGTGTGCAACCCTGATTCTTAAAATAAAGGAGAAAAGGCATGCTCTATCAATGATCTATCTCAAATCTATGGCCTAATCTCCATGAGGTTATGGTCAAATCCATCATACCCATCTCAGGTCTAGTGCCGACAAGGCTAGACAAAATCATGTCCAAGTGCCAACACGGCCAGGTTACTATGTTCCATTAACATGTCGCAATCCCAAACGGGATCGGACACTTCATTGCTGGGCACCGACGAGGCGAAGCAACATACACATGTCCATGTTCGATGAATTCCTGGGTACATGACTGGGCACCGACAAGGCAAAGGTCACCATCTTCATCAACAAATTCCTTCTAAATACCGACATGGCGATGGCGATCGTGACTGGGTTCAAGCAAAACAAAGTCACCCGCACCTACGATCACCACCATCTACATCTTTTCTCCAAACATCACACATGCTTCATGGATGAGAGAATTTCATGAACGATCGCCGCAGCTTAATCGGAGGTTTTCTGTAGGCTTGACCTGCAGATGTAATTAACCGGATGCTTTGCAAAAGCACCGGAATCAGCGGACTACACGCAATCTTTCCAAGTCAGATACCTTAAGCATAGTCGCAGAAGGCAAAATAGGCAAACTCCAATGGGAGCATGTAACATTCATGTATTTGTAGTCGACGATGATGAATAAAATACAGAGTTCCCATAATTTATTTCCGTTTGTCATGTATTTTGTTTTCAAACAAATGGCACGCCCGTGGGACCTGATTCCTCCCATCTTTACTGCGCTCGATGGTCGCCAAAGTTCTTGATTCTCTTGCTCATCTTGGGTCAGCATCGAGACGTTGAATAAAAATACAACGTCCTGCTCAAAGTACATGATTCTATACCTAGATAAAAAAATCCATCACGTGTTAGATGGATAACTTGTTCTTGCAACTTGATGCTCCATCTCACCTCACGAACCTACATGATGAGATACAGATTGATTGATTCCCTCCTGGTGAATCCTTCACTTGCCATTACTATGACTGAGACTATGTCATCGTTGCAAAAGCTACTCCAATTTTCCGCTCCAAATTTCTTGTTCTAGAGTATCAATTAACAAGGTCGACGTTAATCCACTTGTTAAGGATTCTGCATGTCTCTCAATATGGAATACAGATGGTTATTTTGGCTAAAAAAGCGTCATGTGATGATCTGCTACTAGTTCTCTCTGATGTCATGAAACAAGAAAGATTAACGAGTCCCAGAAGTACCACGGGATGAGTTCACTACAGCTATACATGTTTCTTGATAAGAAGAACAGAAAAAGCCGGAAGTGCATAGTCCTTGTACGTTTGGACATGCACGTATGCCTCTCGTGATGCATGTGTGCTAAACATGCATGCATGTCACGGTTCTAGTAAAAATATCAAGCTGACTCGGTCCATAAAAATAAACCTATTGTGGTTCTCAAGTTTTCGGCACATTCGGACGTCTCTTAGCAAACTATGTACGTGGCTATTCACGTGCATTAGCCATGCAAATACTCCTACCAATACTCCATGTGTGTACTAAAAACATGCATGCCATAAACTTCCAATCTTTCTATTCGTCTGGTTCTTGGATGAAGTTTCTCTTTGTTCTGACCGTCTGAAACATTATACCAGAGATTTTGATTGAGTCTTTTATCAAGCATGTATTGTCTAGTGCTGGGAAAAGAAAATGCCATCTCCAACGTGCGCATGTGCCTTACTCGATGCTCTATCTACTGGAGAAGTATGAAAAAAATTCAATCTACATCTGTACTGTGAGGGAAGTCATATTGACACTATGGTCAATACGCGTGAGTTGCAAAAAGAAAAATGGGCAAGGACCTGATTCTCCTCCCATCTCTGCTGCGCTCCGATGGTCGTAAAACTCTTCAACCTTTCTTCGCTTGGCCAGCTCATCACAAGAGGAAGCCATGAAGAACAAGTTCAGCACGTATCATCTAGTGCTCAAAATATACGCACATGTATACCTGTTTTTTTAGGTCTCCAAAAATGCACGGAACATACATGGCGTTTCTGCTCCAAATTATCTTATGCAAGAGCATCATCCATGATTCAAATGCACGTGTTGGGATACCCCTGAGAAACATATACGTACATATGCTTGCTCCAAAAAATACATGGCGCAATGCTTGCGTTGCAAAAGGAGACTGATGTCCAATTAAATACCGGTCCACTCATTTTAGAGTGAGGAGATTGCACCAGCTTAAATCCGAGCCATGCAATTCCTTTTTCCTTTGTGGGGGCAACCTTCCCGTTGTCCCACAGGCATGTATGAGCTGATGGTTCCTTGCTACAAAATTGCACCGAAGATATTGTCTAATGCTTGTGAATTTTTATTTTTTTTTTGGGAAAATTGCACCTTCATCTTGAGTGCTCCATATAAAGCTCGAAATAGAGTGCCCGGGCAACATAATGCACCGCCTTTGGTACCCCATATCCTTGGTCCCAGAAATGCTTACATGAACGTGGATAAATAAGGACACGCAGAGTATATGTACTTCTAGTGTCTCCGAGATGTGACCATCCATATTGTTGCCAGTGCTGTCGGTCTGCCGTAACCATTTTCAGTTCTTGGAAGCGCCTATGCCCCCATGCTACTCACCTCTAAATTGCAACATACAAGGGTGTCGGTTAAAACAGCTAGCACGTACTTAGAAGTGTTGATACATTATCTGCATGAGATATCCGGTTTTACCTCATCAGTGCTCCATGTACCTGCAAAAAAAATGCATGGGGCAAACTCCTGGTGTTTGTGGGTTGCTTAAGCCCATAATATTTATCGTCGTTTTAGCAAGCGCCTACTATTTCCTCGGATCTTTGTTCTAAGGAGACTTGCACAACCTGAGATGAACATGCCAAACTATGAAGCAAGGAATCTCACACGCCCATCATCTCCAAGGGCATTCAACATTTTTTCACCTAGGTCACAACACACCAGGATGCTTCTAAAAAAATCATTCCACGATAGGAGTTGAGTTGAACAAATCCCATTTCTTAAGCCCATTTGCTTTTGAGAGGCTTTGAAACAACAAATATATCAAGACTAGCTTGCTACAAGAGCGAGTCGTCCCAGTCAACATTTGTGGATTATTTTACATAAAAATGTTGTGAAGGCATGATTTTTTGCCTTGAAATACTCCTTGTTATAAAATTTGTGATCCATAAACCTTCACAAGGAAGTGGTTTCTTTATTCAAAATTCAAAATGGTGGTACACTTTAACTGCCAGGAGACTCGCCACCTATCGTCAATGAATGATTGTGATTGGCCTTGCTTACAAAAAACTAATACACATCACATCAACGGCCCATGTCAAGTGGAGGCAGTCAAGGTTTGTGGAGGACTGAATCGGTCTTATCCGAGGTGACAAGTCTACTATTGGTGTTGCATCTTCAGTTGTTTAGCTGGGAGAAACTATAGGCAAAAGAGCGAGAAGGCTACCGTAGCAACACAAGTTGTTTCAGTGTGCAGCTTGCCACCCCGTGAAGCATAAACAAGGGCCTATATAAAATGCCTGTGAGGGTTCTAGTTTCCACAGAGGGGATTGGCTGTCATCCAAGTTCTAAAAGTGGGTTTCCAAGCAAATATGGAAGAAGGTCCTATCAAAAAGTTCAAGATATTCTCCAAAGAAAAAAATCTCATAAAAGAAAAGAAGGTCAAACTGTTCTCACAAGAGGAGACAAAGTCATGGACATTGAAGTAGTTCTCCAAATCAAAGAGGAGATGGCCCCATAAAAGTTCAAAGAAGCAACAACAATCGAGAAGCCCAATCAAGCAGTAATGTACCCACTTGAAAGAAGGCGGCTGATAGCTACTCACCACCCCTCAGCAAAAGTAATGGCATATTTCCAACAACCTTTACTCCCACAAAATACCCTACCAAATAGCTATATCCAAGTCCCTCGGACAGGAGGTAATGCCAATGGGAAGCTCTAACCAAAGACACGACTCGAAGAAGTCAACATGGCTTTGAAAGAGCCCCATGATAATGTGGTGTCTCATACAAACACACACTAAAAAACTTATCAATGAAGTTTGTATCATCATGTTCATTCATTCCTTTAGGTGGGTGAGTCTTCATACAGCTTTACCTAAACCTCTACCATATTCTCGGCGTTGGTGTTTCACTATGCATGTGTTGCACCAAAACCGCTACGATATCAAACATGTCGAAAATTTCAAAGGCCAACATCCAAGCCTATAACATAAGTGAAGCATGAAATTATTTCACTACTATTTTGGCCTCTATATGTACTCTTTAGTACATGAGATCTCAAGGTTGGCGATGTGCAATAAGCAGTATGTAAAGACATCCATTCAGTTGTTGGTTGATAAACAATATTGTGACAACTCAACTCTAGTCATGTTGCAACTGGGGGCAAGAGGTTAACTGAAATACTCACCCAGATGCTATGTTTGTGTTCATGTACATGATGGTGATTATATGAACCCCGATATACCATCTTTTGCCCGCCCTTTTTTCGACATGAACATTTTATATGGCATGACTTCCGACCATCAAATTTTCCTATGTGGTAGAGACTACCACTACAATATTAACATCTTGTGTTTGTACCACGAGCCGGTCAAACATATCCAATTCAAGATGTGGCATGAACATTCGCTACACATACAAATCACTTTCCAATGCACTTCCTTATTGTGGTATGATATTGGTCAATATTGAATTTTCATTTGTGGAATGAAGATGATCCAACATTGGTGGACTTGATAATCACATTTGTCACCAAACACTTCCGCAAGGGGCGAATTTATCCCTTGGACGAGTATCGCCGAGGACATTCCGACGCCTAAAGTTCTAAATCAACCTATGCATCGTCATGGTGGCATCGCTCGACGGACACAACAAATGACACCGCAAGGTATCATCCCCTGGTTTTACAATAGTATCAACAACATTACGACGCCTAGCTATATTCTACACCAATCTATGCATCATCATTGGTGGCACCACGCCCGATGATCACAACAAAAGGCACCGGGGCAACACCATCCCTCGTTTCATAGCCGATTTACATTACGACACAATTTCCACTACATTGAAGTGCCGCCTAGTGCATTGACACTTCATATTATATGGGAGCAGAAGGCCAGGCGCCAACGCCGATTCAGGAAACCCTTCAAGTCCGATGGCTGGCACCGGCAGTATTACGGTCGCATCACACTTGATAAAAACTTTACGCCAGCGGCAATTTCGGCAAATCAAAGGCTTCAACCATCGGCACCATCATTGCATTTGGCCGCAGGGGAATAAATAAAACATTTTTTCAGCATGTGGTATGGGCATTTCGCCATATGAAGTGAAATTATATTCATCCTCGCAGTGGAATATTAAATGATAGCATGGATATTCGCTAAAAAAAGTTGGCCCAAAAAACGCTTGGTCAGCCAGGCCGCATACTTCACAATTGTATGTGCATTTTTATCCTAACAGGCAAGACCATCAGTTATTTTATAACTGCAGTAAATTTATTTCATAGTGAAGTTTCGCTGCATCGAGCCTCATATGCACGAATTCAACTCTACTCTACGGGGCATTACCCAATATTCTTCTCAATATAAGCCTGACAAACAAAGTATACATATACGCTCAGTGCATGCATACAAAGTGCAAGGCAAGCACGGCACGTGAGAACGCTGTTACCGCTTGAAGAAAAAGGCCGATAAAGTAGTGACTGGTCTGGGTTTGAGTCAATTTCCATCCAGACCTTTCTCCCTCTCTAAAAAACGCTTTCTCCATGGAAGAAGCTCTATGTTGCAGTCCCTCCTCTCCAATCTATGATTGCCGCGATCTTCAGCTCTGGTCGGCCCTTCCCTCGCTTCTCCGCCTCTACATAACATCCCCGCCCATCCTCTTCGAGCCGCCTCCACCCCAGCCTCGGGGCAAAGCCAAGTCCGCTGAACTGAGACGGCTGTTTGGGTGAGTTGATGCGGAGGAGCCTAGTAGCTTGCCGAGGCAGCGACCGCCACGCTTGGCCGCATCGAACTCGAGAACGAGGTAAAACCTCAGATTGGTCTACTGGCTTCTTCGAGTTATTCGCCTCAGCCCTGCCACTTGTTGCAAGTTGAAATGCATGCTGCTCGAGAAAGTTCAGATGCATATATTCCTAAGGTCATATATTTTGTATGTTGATCTTCTATTCCCCCTAGTGCTTAAGAGCTAGAAGAGCCTGCTTAATTGTACCATATGGGTGTCAATTTCCTTCAAGGGAACGCCGTGGGCCTTTCCATGGCTATTCCACGATCCCTGTCTATATTCCTTAATTTCCCATAATGAAAAATGGTAAATGAATCCTCCACATAAAGTGAACTACCCTACACACAAAAATAGTTGATGACATTCCGACGCCTCAAGATTTACATCAGCATATGCATCACCACCGGGGCATCACCTCCCAATGATCGCGAAAGCACCGGGCACCATCACTTTACCCATTCATGTCGCAATGATATTCCAACTCACTATTGTTCCAGTGAGCTATTAATGTCTTTCGAGTACATTGACACTATATTTAATGTAAACAGTGAAGCACAGCATCGCAGCTAGTGCCGATCTGTGAAACTCTCGGTCTCGATGGCTGGCATCGGGCAGTCCACGATCACGCCACGCTTGATACAAAAATTAAGCCAGTGGCAATTTCCGGCAAACCACGCTTTCATATCGGTGGCTGGCACCGAGTTGTCTAACGGTCGCACCGACATGATAAATTTCATCACTGATTCAAGGCGCGGATCAAGTGTATCGAAATAGCTATTGGCTGTCACCAATATAAATTTGGTTGTAGTAGAATCCCAACATCCATTGGCAGACACCAACACAATTGCTCACAATGGATTTTTTCAATCCATTATTCATTGGCTAGCAATAACATAGTCGCAATGGAGTAAACAAAATATTCCCTATCTGAATAATAATGATGATCATGCTTAACTTATCTGGCATGATTTATCAAGAATATCCTGGCATCTCACCGATACTTCCAAAAGCTCGCATGAGCGCCACACTTTTTAACACATATCAATGGTATGCTTTTATCTACGACAGAAAGTGAGCATCATATTGAATGATAGACATGCTGCCAATGGTAGACATGCATCCTTGAAGATGACAGCGCCGCCTTGATCGGCATTCATAGAACCATTGTGTTGAGAATTTTCTTCCGCTTCCTTCATCATCTCTCTATGGGTATTGGCTTGTCGTGCGAGATGCTTCTACGACACCAGTCTTTCCTGCCAACTTAGTATTTCAACCGATAATCATCTCCGGAGTTCCTGTATTCTCTGATTTGGCACTTGTGTTGTGCAAACCAATGTGTTGCTCCTCACGAGCTAAACTGGATTCGCCGGAACAACTTCCCGGGAGCTTAAACAACGAGATTTATTTTGAGAGCCAGTCATTATTTGGTGTCTGGGAAAATAAGGAGGCTCGAGCGGCCTGCCCAGTTTACAAAAGATATAGATTGTGCAGGGAATCTGTATCCCCTTTGTCATAAGGCTGATGGATTTCTACACATATACACGCCTCCATATCCAGGCACTTGGTCTGGTTCATTAGTGCATGCACGCCTCCTGGTCGAAACCTACCTTACTGGTTTTAAGGATTTCATTGCTAGCTTTTTCGCTACTGGTTCATTTCAAGTTTGGATACCAACAAAAAAAGTACATCAAAATCAGTTGATGAGCAGATTTTGCCGAGTTAGCCTGCGCCCCACTAACTACACTCGGCGGGGGCATTTGTTTGACTAATTTTTGTACACAGTGAGCTCAATTTATTTGTTCGAGCCATGGTGGACCGCATACAAATAAATACGATCATATATGTGAAAAGATAGATATAACTTTGATTTATGAAAGTGACCCTATGACGTGGGTCCCACGTGCTAATAAATTATAAGAAAAAGAATATATCAAATATTATACTCCATTTGTAGAGTTCATCGTCCTGGGTGCGATGGTGAAAACAGCTCATAAATATGATGCTTGAATTTTGAAGGAATAATCATCAAAAGACGCTGAAGATGAATGTACAAAGCTAGCCAGCTGATTTGCAATCACGAGTGCACGTTATATGGCCTCGTGCAGTCTCGAACTATGGGCGTTAATTAAAAATTAATTAGTACCTTTGGCCTTTGGCCGGTTGCCTAAACACGTGACAGACAAGACCTATATTGGGACGTTGCCGGTGATTTACTTAGGAGCAGCAGTAATCTGTTTAGATACGATTTTGCATGAACAAATCATGTACGTAGACGCCAAGTCTGCTAGAGATAATATCCTGCCAGATTAAACTCATACGGCTTCAACTAACCAACGTGATTGAAGCCACGGCCAGCGTCTTATAAAGCACGGCCAGCCCTCATTGGAGAGGAGGAGGCAGGTACAAACACATCTACGCCGACAGGCTCCACGCACACCAGCCAAAGCTCGCCTCAAGCACGCCGCCAACTCCACGCCTTTTTTCCTTCTCAATCTTCACCGAAAGTTTGCCGATCATGAACGCCAAGCTTCATCAACATGTTGATCTTTGCCAAAACCCTGGCCTTGATGGTAAGTTATAAGATCTGATCGCATCAATGAGCTTTGTGTGATGGAAGAAGAATGATGTCTACTTGGCTATTCCATAAATCTTTATCATGGCACGACGCCTCATCAAAGTCGACCATGTAAAAATATACAACCATGGCACGGCCTCATCAAAGTCCCATGTAAACTATACAACCATGGCACGACCGCCTCATCAAAGTCGACCATGTAAAAATATAACCATGGCACGGCCCTCATCAAAGTCGCCCATGTAAACTATACAACCATGGCACGACCGCCATCAACGTCCGCCCATGCGGAAATTTACATCCATGGCACGACCGCCCATCAAAGTCGCCCATGTAAAAATATACAACCATGGCAGGACCGCCATCAAAGTCGCCCATGTAAAATATACAACCATGGCACGGCCCTCACCAACGTCACCCATGCGGAGTAGATGAAAATCCTCACAAAAATACATCGCGATTGTTTATCTATATCGGCTGTGCAACCCTGATTCTTAAAATAAAGGAGAAAAGGCATGCTCTATCAATGATCTATCTCAAATCTATGGCCTAATCTCCATGAGGTTATGGTCAAATCCATCATACCCATCTCAGGTCTAGTGCGATAAGGCTAGACAAAATCATGTCCAAGTGCCAACACGGCCAGGTTACTATGTTCCATTAACATGTCGCAATCCCAAACGGGATCGGACACTTCATTGCTGGGCACCGACGAGGCAAAGCAACATAACATGTCCATGTTCGATGAATTCCTGGGTACATGACTGGGCACCGACAAGGCAAAGGTCACCATCTTCATCAACAAATTCGTTCTAAATACCGACATGGCGATGGCGATCGTGACTGGTTCAAGCAAAACAAAGTCACCGCACCTACGTATCACCACCATCTACATCTTTTCTCCAAACATCACACATGCTTCATGGATGAGAGAATTTCATATTACGACGCAGCAGCTTAATCGGAGGTTTTCGTAGGCTTGACCTGCAGATGTAATTAACCGGATGCTTTGCAAAAGCACCGAATCAGCGGACTAACGCAATCTTTCCAAGTCAGATACCTTAAGCATAGTCGAGAAGGCAAAATAGGCAAACTCCAATGGGAGCATGTAACATTCATGTATTTGTAGTCGTACATGATGAATAAAATACAGAGTTCCCATAATTTATTTCCGCTTGTCATGTATTTTGTTTTCAAACATGGGGACCCCGCTCCGAACCGACACTTGTACATAGCAAAGTTAATTAAACATCAACAATACGCTGCAAATTTAGGAGCAGTCATCAACAGGTTTTGCACATAACAGATTTGTCTACAACAAAGTACATCGTCAGTCTCAAGATATGTCGGCACAGTTTCGGAGATGCTCATATGGAGATTGCGGCACATTCTTAATGATAGGTGTGTGTTTACAATCACATGGAGGAGTGTATGTGTGTATGTGAAGGTCTGTGTTTGGACTGTGTTTACAAAATGTACATATATACATGAGAATCTGTAATGCAATTGTCAATGACGAGATAATTATATGTTGCCTTTCCCATGACGGAGACAATTAAGAATTTCAATTGCTGGGACGAGTATATGGTCATATACACTACTGTGGATGGAACAAGTCGCATGGCTGGGACGAGTATTATATATGGTCATATACACAATTTCAGTTTTGATAGGGTGCATTTAGTTATATTATGGCACCAAGTTTTGCAAGTGTACATGTACAATCAGAAGGATGATAATCGTACAAGCTTTTGAAAGTGGGTGAAGAGGTGAAGGAATACACTATACATAGTGTGAATTGAACATACATGGAGGTAAGCATTTGGCATGGCTAGGAAGCTGAGACGAAATGCATGCTTTAGGATGAACCGTTAAATAATATAAAAAATAAATAAATATTTCCACAAAATTCTCCAAAAACAATAAATACAAAGTGTTCTGTTTTACTTTATCACAACATTCATACAAAAATACAGACATGTGCTGTAAAAAGCATAGCTTAATTCTTTACACACTAGATTTATTTTCCAACCTTTTGACATGAACTTTTCAAGCACAAAAATACTTTGTCATTTACAAATATTTTTATAAAAATTGGGGCAATTGCAGTCCATCTAGGTTAAGCGGTGAGACAGAAGACTGGTCAAAGGTGTGTGTGTTAGAGGAGGCATGCACATTTAAATATTATGGCCAGTAACTAAGAAAAGATGCTCGGGTCTGGCCAGGTAGGACAATCACCACGCAGATTCATTAAAGCCACATATTGCTTCCTTTTCTGTGTGCACATCTCACTTATTGTAATTGTGGCACCATGAGTAGTGTGTTGGAAATTTACGACTCAATAAATACAGTGAACATAGCAGGATTTAGAACATCAAATAGGAAAGTATGTCTTATATGTATAATGTTCGATACTATAAATAATATTTTGGGCATTCAATCTACACAAATTTTAAGCTACTTCATTCTTTTTACAAATAGAACTTGCATCAGTCGATCATTTACTACATCTACATGAAATTTTTGGACAGATGACTTGTGGATGGCCATCATTTCAATTATACTGAATTTTTATGGGAAGGTCTTCTATGTGTAAAGGATATTGCACTGATAAATAACGCTAAGTGTTACATTAAATTTTAATGATTGGTAAAAAATGAATGACTGTATTATTTGGCTTGAGTACAGCGTACAATGTATATGTACATTGATATGTGTCCTTTAATATATTGTCATGATTCCATATAATAATATTTTTGTGTAAATTTTATAGACAACACTAAATTGAAAAGATTAAACGATCTGATAATGGTGGTTACATCAAATATATGTCTGATGGTGTACTGGTCTTGACAAAATTTATCACTTCTGATTCTTCAATGTGAATTGGGTTCAAATGAATGGTAAGTTCACATGAGATCTTGTTAGATCCTTCATTTTCCATTCTTTACATATTAAAGAGAGGCTGCTATATTTATTCATTCTCATAAGGTTTAAAAACATTATAATGCTATTATATTCTTTGGTATTTATTACTTTTGCTTGTTTATTAATATCTATTATCACTATCTATGTCAATCCAAGTAAAAGTTAACTAACTGACGCAGGAATCCAGGTTCATTATTACAGTTATATATGCTTGGTATATACTACCGCCTAATCCATTCGGTACTTTTGCCTTCAGGCATTTTTTTTCCCCATGTTCGATTCTGTGTGCTATCTACTTGAATGATAATTATTTTGTTTTGTGCTTAAATTGTTTTATTCAAATGGTCATGTTTTAGTAATAAAGTTAGAATTTCCAACAAATAATTGAATATATCAATTTACAAGCTTTTGATTTTCAGCAAATAACATTCAATCAAAGAATTTCATTTAGGTTCATGTTAGTTGATATCTTTCTGTAGATGGCTAGTTCATCTTAGCGCATGCTCATATTCAGAATGTTCAGTTTAAGTGTTTGGACTTTACGTTGTGACAATATGTTGTTACACTACTAGGGAAAAGGCTATACAAATTGCAGAGCGCTGCCAAAGGGCCCCTTAAAGAGGTGGCGCGAAAGCATCACCATGATAAGTTTTAGCAGAGCGCGTGTAAATGTTCAAATCATGGGGCCCTATCCATTTAGCAGGTAGACTGGCCGAACCGAGCTGCTCAACGCATGTAGTAGTAGCGCTTCTCGAGATCCTCGCTAAATTCAAATGGCACCACTTTTGCCTCGTGCAGCCTTCCCCAAAGGCTGCTCTTACCGGTTCCCCTTAGCTCCCCTCCATGCTATCCCAACCCACCTCCTTCCCATCTTTCCCCATTACTCCCATCCACCTTTCTCTCTTCATTATCCTACCAACACAACCCCCAAATGCTCTCCTTTCTTTTCCTTCCTCCAAGTGAAGTGTCTCCCCAAATTAGGTACTTAGATTAATTTGAACCTATTTGCCCCTAACTAGAACTATCCTTTGCAAGAAGAGCTTTGTGACTTTTGATTCCCTCAACATCATTAAGTGTGCTCGATCCCAGGTAGAGGTGATGAAAATTTATGTTTTGCAAAAGGAAATAGTTTTGGGTTATATGTTTGAAATGTTGTGCAGAGTACGCCAAATTGTGCCTTTTGATTGCCTATGTTTCCAAATTCGATTTATTTCGCTTGCTAATTCCGGCAAACGCTAGATATATAATTTCTATTTTTAGGAAGGTATGGAATTTGTATGACTTGATGCATGATGATTTTTACAATTTGTTTAATTACGCAAAGTGCGGTCTGAATGTGGTGGATGTGTTGCGTGCGGTGCCAAAAAATCGCGATTTTATGTCCGTGTGAAATCGGAATAGGCTCGACCCCATGATGATGGTCGTTGGAAGGCATGCTCATGATGGTTTATGAATGGCATACTGTGGATAATTGAAGATTAAATGACGAGTTGAGGATGCGACGGGTGGCAATGATGAGGCGACGAAGAGATGGTAATGGCGGGGGAAGAAAGGGACATGCCGGAAAGGGCCGGACATGGCAAAGGAGAAGGCCGACATGGCGGCGGAGAACGACATGGACTCCACGCATTCGCTTGCATAATTCAATCTGGATATGTTAAGCATTGCTTCGCAAGGAGACGAGTTGAGACTGCCGAGAGGAGGCAAGTCGGGCGACGGAGATGATTCAAGAAAGGCAAAACAAATGGCCGGACATGCCTCGATGAGACAAGCCGGGATGCTTCCCAGGGAAAGCCACATGGATGAGGAAGAAGATCGTAGCCCTCTTGACTCCACCGTTAGATCCAGCTGGATCAAGTTCAAATTTATGGAGGAGCACCAAGTTGTGGTGCAATGCTTCTGATACAAGAAGGACGGAAGAAATGTCCGTAAAGGAGGTACTTACCGAGCCTGAGGATTTTGGTAGATCCCAAGGAAGGCAAAGCTAATGTGGCACAGGGAAGAAGCCCGATGATGGATGATCGGTCGAGACACGTGAAGGGATGGGCCAGTGGAGAATTGAAGATCCTACTATTTTGAATGGATGAAGGAAATCGTTTGCCCGTCCGATGGCATGATCGTTGGCCAACCGTAACCAACCATAACCATGGCCCGTGTTTGTATGGATGTACAACCCCGATGATGAAGTCAAGTAATTCACATGAGCAATGCTTATTCAAGGCCAAACAACCGGGAAATAATTTAATTTGTATCGGGTACTTAAAGGGTTAGACACGCTATGGAAAACCCGCCAACATGGGCCAAAGAGGCGATATTTTTAGATCCCGAAGATAAAGGCTATTGTACGGTTGGCACCGTGGCCACGGAAGAAGCACGCTGATGGATGATACACGCTCAGAGCAACGCAGGAAAGGATGGCGGTCCGGGAAAATCGGTACATGGGCATCAAGATTTAAACAGAAAATGGAGAAACCGTGGAACATTCAATGGTCACGTAGCTCGAGGCCCATGAACTGCCAAAGGAACCGTTAAAAACGAAGCAAGGCCCCGGAAGACGATGAAAAGGCCCGGGTAAGGATGGAAGACAAGTCTTCACTTGGAGATGCACAACCGATACACCCAGCCTGATCAAATGCAATTTGAGTCCTGAGGCTTTCGCAAAGGATTGAACCTTGGAAAAACCAAGGATGGGCCGGCAGAAAAGATTGCAGATTTGAAAATGGGAAGTCTGCCATCCGCGTAAATTCGATGGCGACGGAGATAAGCACGGGAGAAAAGGCAAGAAATGAAGGGATTTGCCCCTTCTTGCTTCACCCTTAAGCAGCTGAATCCCAAGTTTTGGATCAAAGTGCCGGTTCGTGGCAATAACGTTCTAGCATGGCAAGAAAGGTTAGCGAGAAGTACAGACCCATATGGACGATACTACCGTTGTAGAGGGATATTCAAGCACGTCCGGCACGCATTGGTCTCTGCAACCGAGCCTCTCAAATCGATCATTTGAACAGTCAAGGCTCGGAAGACACAGAACGAATGAGAATGGCTTCCGGCCCGCTTTGAAGGATGGTGCATCTGGTGTCAATTGTGGATGACATAATGATCCCGTCATCCCTCTGTCAACATGATGTTGTTTAGATGAATGGTCTCGATTGTTCAGAATTGTCCCCGGATGAAGCATCGTCCGGATATTTGGACCAAGTGCATCTTTTGGGCTTTCTATATGGCGGCACCAGCTGCCGTTTATGTTGGTCTGCAACAAGCAGATGGGGTAAAGATGGTCATGAACGTTGCAGGAACTGCACGTGGCATACTCGGATGACGAAGCTTTGGACAAGAAACTGTAGTGCTAAACACCTAGAGAGGTAATCCTTTCGTGGCTTCCCTTAAAGTTTCACAAAGAAGATCAATCAACTTTAAGGGTTACTAGAGACACAACTTATTTCCTACATGGTTCAAAAGATAATTGCTAATCCTAGGACATAGGACATTGAAACGCTTTAGCCATGGTGCCAACTCTAACCTTCAAGCATATGATATCAATGGATACATCCCGGGCCAAATAGGAGTGGATAATGGGTGACAAGCAGACCGGCAGCATAAGGTGACTCAATATTTTATGGAAGGTCGAGGAGTCCGGGCGATACTGATGAAAAGACAATGTTCCGTGGTCGATGGGCAAAGAATTCAAAGAAAAACGGATTTCACTCAGAGTATTCCCGACGCCAAGGGACCGTGATGTATCGCAAAAATGATCCAATGGGTACAGCTAAGCACGGTGCCATTTAAATACAAAACTGAACTTTAGTTCTAGGATAACCCCAGGCGATCATCAATTTTGGCAATTTCCCGTCTGATCGGCCAATCGCACCTTAATCCTTTTGCTAAACAAAGTGCATCTTTTCCTCCGTAACTTTTGGCTTTGGCCACTAAACTAAATGGGTGGGCCCGTTGTTAGTGGAAATTGGGTGGCCGAAACAACATTCATCAGGACGACTAAAGGAAGAAAGTCAAGCTCTTCCGACTTGTCCTCAACCTGGGACGACGCAATGCCATTGTGCATCAAGCCAAATTGGTTGCTAACCCCTTAGCAGGAGGAGTTTCCGCCGCCTAAGACATCCATGAATCTCTTATCATTTGGGTAATGCCCTTAAAGCCGTGTCCTTCATCTGCACCAGGCCCTACATTCTCCTCTTATCTGCTCCATATTGGAACAACCTGAAGGAGACCCATCGGTTCAGATCTGCTTCATCGAAGGAGTGCGCTTGCCATAGGAGTGTTGCCCTGAATCCTCTTTGCCACCAGCGTCCCTCGCTCCTTGCTCACCACTGCATGGTATGAAGGTTCAGTTCACATCGGCCAGAAAAGACAGTTCCGAATTGACGTCCACTACTTCGGTTCAGGTTTGCTATAGTTTGCAAACGTCAACCTCTGAATAATTTTTGTCAAGGATCCAAGGAGCCACTTGTACCTTGTACATCATCATGTTTCTACTTTACTCACAATTTTCCATCTGGGCAAAAATGGTCTAAGTTAGGAACCTTCAAACATGTTCCTTTCTATTTTCGTCTCAGAAAGCTAATGTTCTTATCGTCCTTAAAAGTACAGGGTAAGAGATAATCAATTAATCATTTAAAACTTGAGAAACAAGCCAAGCTTGAGATAAGCTTCTTCACAAGCTTCACAACATCTGAAATTTAATGGTGCAATATTGCACTTGAACACCATCTTATATCGCATATAATTTTGTTCACTAATATATAATGGTAGAACTACATCTGAAGGTGCAGCCGAGGACTAATTTTGTTAAATAAAAAATTGGTAGGCCTTACTTCGACGGTGGAGCTAATATGGGCCAAAATTGAGAAAAAATTATCATGGTCCAGTCACTATCGTACAAAGTCATCGTTTACATACATGACTCCTCTAATAAACTTCTACGATTTAGAATGCATTTGAAACTTTAGTTGTTGTATCCAAACATTTTAATTTTATATTTCCACCTATTGGTAAGCATGGATAGTTTTTTTTGCCAAGTCAAACTTAGAATCCTTATTCTGGAACTCAAATCTTATTCCAAATTTTTGTACAATTGCTTCCTCAGAAGCCGTTTCACCATTCATCATTTCTGGACCAGGATTTCAGTTTCTTCTTGGGATTTTGTCCATTTAGGAGTTACAATCTGCCTGAACATGGGTTTGCATTTTACCAAGGAGGTGGAAAAGCCTAGGGTGGTGCAACCTCAACCACTCAAATTGTAAATCTGTTATGGTAATTATTGGATATTATAAGAAAATGTGCCATTGTGCCATTTTAGCCAAAGGGATGACAAGCACCAACTTAGCAAATATTTCAGCTAAGTACCATTTGAACCCGTTGCAAACTACATTATATTTTGTTTGATCTATAATAGTATTTTCTTGCCCAATACTTGCCCATCTCTTCCTACATTTATTTCCTATTGCAAAATCACCATGAGTAAGAAACACCTTATCAGGTACAAAATACCAGATCTACTACATCTTAATTTACGCTGCAAAATTGACCGAATTTTACTTTGCAGAATCATGTGTTTCTTTTATAATTTGACCGTTCAGGTAATGATACTGTATTTTGCTAAGGCAATACATATAATAATCAATTAATTTCAATGTGATCCAAAATTGCATGATTGGAAAACACAAGAACCGAAGCTTGAAATATTTTTGTTCCAGGCAGTTGCGGAAGGACAAGCCGTCCTGAATTGGGGGCTATAATGTTCACAATGAATAAGAAGTGGTAACACCAATCTTCCATTGGGCAAAAGTTGTTTTAACGGAACAGTTAATTATATATATATATATATAATATTAATATATATATATATATATATATATATATATTATATATATATATATAAATATTATTAAATTGGAATGACAGAGTCATTCCACTAAATGTAGATGATATGTGTTGCATACAATATTGGCCAAAAAATATTAATGGTTGGCATTTATTACATTTATATAGATTAATCAACATATAATCATTAAAAGAGATCAGCTATTTTGTTAATGTGTTACTTGATAATTTCATTTGCCTTGTTTACACTTAATATTATCGATTTTCTCATTATTGCACTTGCTGAGACTCCAATTTTTTTTTCTTAAATCAAATTATTTTGGCCAGAATCCTTAGAACTGGCTTAACCCAAGAAAAAACTTCGGCAAACTTTGAAAGCAGTGGGCCCAACGAGGACCTGAGGCCGTTAGCAACCAGGTGATTGTATGACCAGTAAGGTCAAGTAAATCATCACATTCTATAGGATCATTGTTCGAAGCTCGTTTAGTAAGTTTGTTCCATTGAACCGAAAGCAAATGGCGCTTTATTGCATTTACATATGCTTTTTTGTAAACATGACGACCTAGTTGTACGCTGGGTGAAACCTCGTATTAATCAACCTACTACAAATTTCTTGCGGTGTTATGTGTTGTCACAATTTTGAGATTTTTACCTAATTTCTAAGGGAGCCTTGGCGAGTGGTAATTGTGTTGTGACCAGACACGGGTTCAAGCCCGAAACCTTTGCAGAAATTAAAATTTCTTAGCCCAAAGTGGTCATTTATGCCCAGTTGCACTCCCTTAATTTTATTTTGTTTGATTATAAATTTAGGTTCCGGTCCTTTTAAGGCCTTTTTCCAAAATTTATTCCCACAAATTATTACACCCAGGGTAAAGAACCTTCGACAAAAATACAATACTTTCTTGCAATCTTTGAAATACCTGCTTTTTACAATCAAATTCTTTTTCAGTTCATCCAATATTTTGAAAATAAGGGTGACCAGTTAAAGAAAGAAATACTTAAAATTGCAAACAATAATATACAAATTCCAATCCTAAATTTCAAAATTGAGGGGAACCCGCCCCAATTTAGTGTTTTAAACCGACCCAGAATCCCTGAGTTTGAAAAAATAAAATTTTGGTGGGTCCAGGAGTTGCAAGGCAACCCTGCGAAATGGCATATAAGTAACCCAAAAGAAAATCTAATGGAAAAGGAAAGTCACGGGGCCAATTATTCTTGGGGGAAAGAAGTTGGCCTACGTGGGAACCGTTTTATTAAATATTAATATATATATATATATATAATATATATATATATATATATATATATATATATATATGTTCCTATTTTGTATACACATTTCCCATTATTATGCATGGGTCCAATGATGTAATATATATGTTCCTATTTTGCATACATATTTAACCCCAAATGATGCAATATATATCGCCTCCCTTCGCTCACGCTCTCGGAAATAAAAGTGGCAGAAAGTAGAGGAAAAGAAAAGGAAAACTGGAAGTAGTAGGCAAAGATTTGATAAACCGCTACAGCTACCAAAGGTAGAAGATTTATATAAACCGCTACAACTAAAGGTAGTAGGCGTGTTTGTCCATACGCTGCACGCCCACTTAACCCAAAATTTTCACTATCCGCTTCATCCCCCCCCAAATCCCACTCTCTTCCCCGCCGCCGCCTCGACCCGGCCCGCAATCACCCCGCCCTCGGGCGCCGCCTGCCTGCCCCCCCCACCCCGACGCCGCCGACCCAGCCGGGGTTGGGGAACGAGTAATTTCAAAAAATTCCTACGACATGCAAGATCATGGTGATGCAAGCAACGAGGGGAGAGGTTGTCCACGCACCTGAGACCAAGCGAAGCGGCGACAACGCGTTGATGTAGTCGACGTTCACGATCCGACCGATCCAAGACCGAACGACGGCACCTCCGGTTCAGACACGCTCAGCTCGAGACGATCCCGGAACCGATCTAGGGTGTGGGGATGTTCCACAAGACGACGGGCGGATGATGATGATGTTCTACCAACGCAGGGCTTTGCCTACACCGCAATGATACGACCGAGGTGGAATATGGGGAGGGGCACCGACACGCTAAGGAACGATCACAAAGATCAACTTGTGTTGTTGTTTAGAGGTGCCCCCGCCCCGGATATAAAGGAGCAAGGGGAGGGGGCGGCCCCGAGGAGGGGCCCCAAGGGGAGTCCTACTCCCACCGGGAGTAGGACCCCTCCTTCCTTGTTGGAGTAGGAGAAGGGGAAAGAGGGGAGAGAAGAAGGAAAGGGGCTGCCCCTTGTCCAATTGGACCAAGGTGGGGGATGCCTCCTTCCCCCTCTCCTCTATTGCAGATAGCCCAATAAGGCCCATATATGAAGGAAATATGCCCTAGAGGCAATAAAAAGTTATTATTTATTTCATATCATGATAAATGTTTATTATTCATGCTAGAATTGTATTAACCGAAACATGATACATGTGTAAATACATAGACAAATCAATAGTCACTAGTATGCCTCTACTTGACTAGCTCATTAATCAAAGATGGTTATGTTTCCAACCATAGACATGTGTTGTCATTTGATTAGTGAGATCCATCATTAGGAGAATGATGTGATTGAATGACCCATTCCGTAGCCTAGCACTTGATCGCTTAAGTATACCGCTATTGCTTTCATGACTTATACAAAATTCCCAACTATGAGATTGTGAACTCCGCTACCGGAAGAACACTTTGTGTGCTACCAAACGCCACAACGAATGGGTGATTATAAAGGTGCTCCGGTGTTTCCAAGGTACATGTTGGGTTGGTAATTTGAGATTAGGTTTTGTCATCCATTGTCGGAGAGGTATTTCGGCCCTCCGGTAATACTCATCACCTAAGCCTTGGCATGTAACTAATGAGTTAGTTATGGATGATGTATTACGAACAGTAAAGAGACTTGCCGGTAACGAGATTGAACTAGGTATTGATCCGACGGTCAAATCTCGGGCAAGTAACATACCGATGACAAAGGAACAACGATGTTGTTATGCGGTTTGACCGATAAAGATCTTCGAGAATATGTGGAACCAATATGGGCATCCAGGCCCCGCTATTGGTTATTGACCGAGAATGGTTCTAGGTCATTTACATAGTTCTAACCCGTAGGGTCCGACGCTTAACGATGATAGTTTTATTATGAGTTTATATGTTTTGATGAACCAAGTTTGTTGAGTCCGATGTGATCATGGAATGACGAGAGTCTCAAATGGTCGAGACATAAAGATTGAAATTGACGACTATATTGAGACACAAAAAGTTCCGGTGATTTCAGAGAAACCGAGGCCGGGGTTACCGAACACTACGGGAAAAACAATTTGTTCGGGGCGCTTTTCCCCGGCTTTTCAGCAAAAGAAAGGGTTTACCGCATCCGCAGACAAAGAAAAAAAAAAAAAATAAATTTTTGAAAAATAGACCAAAGAGCTCACTTTGCCGTC
>JAHHZJ010001995.1:0-36687 GCA_021437245.1 Aegilops speltoides
CTTGTGGTCTTGTGGTGGAAGGTCATCTTGAGCTTGTTCCACATTGGAAGAAGTAGGATCATACTTCTCCTTTTGAGGAACAAACTGTGGAGTAGGATATGGACCTTCTTCCCTCAACACCTTGGCGTTGAACTTTCGCTCAAAACCAATCCCTTGATTCTTCAGGTGCCTTCCTTGCTTGCGAACAATTTCCTCAAAGTTCTTGCTTCGGCAAGGCTCTTGTGAACACCTTTCTCTATGATCCCTTTCAATAAACTATTTTCTTGCTCAAGTGTAACTTGGCTTGAAACATTGTTAGTGGAATCAAGAGAACTACTAGAAGCAACAACATTGGATTTAGCATGGTTATTGTTACTACTAGAAAGAATTTTTCTTATGCTTGTCATGCTTAGTCTTAATGGGTGGCAAGAAGTTAGACAAGAGAAGTCGTTTGGCAAGATATGAAGAACTCTTCTTTGAAGATCGTCATTGATTGCTTTTAGAAACTCATGTTCTTGCTCTAGAGTGAGCTTCTCGAGCGTAGCTTCTCATGAGATCTTAGGAGCTCTCTATGATCTTCTTGAGTTGTTTCATGAGCTAACTTAAGAGTTTTAGTTCTTTAGTTAGGCGCTCAATCTCCTTCATAGCATTGTCATTCGACTCTTCTCGACTATAAAGACTACTAGCATGTTCATCGTTACTAGGTTCATTGGATTTATCAAGTAAGGCTCATCTTCACCAAGCAAGTCATCCTCATCACTATCAAAGTCAATGAATTCAGGGTGTGATACCTTGGGGCCTTTAGCCATGAAGCATCTTCAATTCCCTCATTTGGTGAATCAAATAAGTCGTAGGAGTTGGAGTTGGAGGATCGAGAGCAAGACCGGCAACACCTTCATCTTGGTTGTATTAGGAGTTGGAGTGATAGCTTCTTTCGGAGTGATTGTCGGTCGGGCGGAAACCCATTCACCAACATGAGCTTGATGTTTTCTTCTTGTGTAGCTCCTTGATGACTTGTCTTTCCTTTCCGAATCCTTGCTTCTCGAGAGGATCTTCGTTCCTAACGATCATCTCTACTCCTTCTCTCTTTTAGGTGACTCTTCTCTTGAGCTTCTTCTTCTTGGAATTCTTCTCTTCTCTTGTGGGGAGCCGTACACTCATTTGAGTAGTGTCGGGTCTTCCACAATTGTGCGATTTCGATCACGACTAGAAGATCTCTTTTCATCATATGATCTAGACTTTGAGCTTCTCTCTTTGCCTCTATTCTTGTAGAATTTGTTGAAGTTCTTGACCATTAGGCTTATCTCTTCATTGGAAACTAACTTGTCACTTGAGGTTGTGGGAGCATCACTTGTAGCTTTATAAGCACCACTTGACTTGTTGTGAAGCTCTTCCTTATCCTTAAGTGTCATCTCATGAGCAACAATTCTTCCAATGACTTGGTTGGCTTGAGATTCTTGTAGTTTGGCATCATTTGGATCAAAGTGCACGGTGTCATACTTTCCATCAAAGCTCGAGAATCTTCTTGATGATGAATCGGTTGGTCATTTCTTCGCTTCCTAAGCGGCAATCTCATTTGTGATGAGAGCAAGCCTAGAGTACATTTCAGCGACACCTTCACCATCCTTCATCTTGAACTTGTCAAGTTGACCTTGAAGAATATCTAGCTTTGATTCCTTCACGGACTCGGTACCTTGGGCATTTCAACCAAAGTATCCCAAATCTCTTTTGCATTCTCAAGGCGGCTGATTTTGTTGAACTCCTCGGGACACAAGGCATTGAAGAGAATGTCACAAGCTTGAGCATTGTTTTGCAACATCCATAATTCTTCCGTTGTAACCCGCGATCCGGAACTTTCCTTCCTCGAAGAATTCACCTTGCATACCAACACAAATAATGCCCCATGCGGCTGGGTTATGACCAAGAATATGCATTTTCATTTTATGCTTCCAACTAGCAAAATTTGTACCATCAAAGTAAGGACCTCTCTGAAAATTACCCTCACTAGACTCCATACTCTCCTAGGTTGTGAAACCAAGCTTATGAGTCAATGCAATGAAACCAATACAATGGAGACCAAAGCTCGATACCACTTGTAGGATCGAAAGTATGTCTAGAGGGGGTGATTAGACTACTTGACAATATACCACTTGTAAAACAGTTTTGGCAGATTCACAATTATGATCAAGTCAAGTATCACCCTACATGCAATTCTAGAGTATAGGCAGCGGAAAGTAAATTGCACATGTAGTAAAGAGAGGTGGAGAAGAGCAAATGCAATTTTGGAGCGGTGATTTTCTCGTGGTTCCGATAGGTGGTGCTATCGTACTTCCACGTTGATGGAGACTTCAACCCACGGAGGAGTAGCAGCTGCGAGAGTCCACGGAGGCTCCACCCACGAAGGGTCCACGAAGAAGCAACCTTGTCTATTCCATCATGGCTCGCCCATGGAGGACTAACCTTACTCGGGGTAGATCTTCACAGTAAGCGATCTCCTTGCCCTTACAAACTCCTTGGTTCAACTCCACATCTCGCGGAGGCTCCCCAGCGACACCTAACCAATCTAGGAGGCACCACCCTCCAAAAGGTAATAGATGTTGTAGATGATGATGAACTCCTTGCTCTTGTGCTTCAAATGATAATCTCCCCAACACTCAACTCTCCTCCTTGATTTGGCTGTGGTGGAAGAAAGGATTGAGTGGAAAGCAACTAGGAAGGCTAGAGATCAAGCTTCATATGGTGGGAGTGGAGCAACTTGATCTCAACACAAGGGTAGGTAGTTCTTCTCTCAGAAATGTAAGGTAGGAGTGGTAGTTCTTTCGATGGCTCTCTCCACGAATGAAGAGGGTGTGGAGGGGTATTTATAGCCTCCACAAAATCCAACCGTTACACACATTTGACCAATCTCGGTGGGACGAAGTTGACAACTCGGTGAGACCAAAGTTCAAATAATGTGAGCGTTGGGATTTTCATGGGACGAAAATACAATCTCGGTGAGTCCGATTAGTGCAATGACAAAAGCATGCCAGTTTGGTGGGACCGACTTCATCATCTCGGTGACACCGATTTGATGTGAGAAGGATTCTGAAGCTTGGCAACTCATTTCGGTGAGACCGAGTTGAATCGGAAAATCCGAGTTTGCTAGGGTTTGGCTTATGGTTGAGGTGGTTCATCTCGATGTGGTGAGTTTGGAATATCGGTGGGACCGAGATTACTTATGAGTGTATATGGCGGTGAAAGTTGCTGATAGTTTAGGAGATGTATCACTAAGCACTTGAGCAACGGATCATCATCATAACCTCATCCCCTTTTAATAGTATTGGCTTTTCCTATGGACTCAATGTGATCTTGGATCACTAAACCAAAAATGGAGTCTTGAGCTTTTGCAAATGCTTGCCTTAGCATTTTGAGGGTCCACTTCTTGAGTCCTTGCCATACCCATATCCTTTGAACTTTACGAAATGATTCTCAAGTAACTATTAGTTCAATGATATATATGTTGTTATTAATTACCAAAACCACCGGGGATTAGTTGCACTTTCAACGCGGCGGCGTCGCCTCGACTTCGCGTTACGCTAAGACAGGGTGGCTTTGGTATCGCGTGCTTCGTCTCGGCATCCGTCGTCGCTACGCGGCGGCGTCGCCTCGACTTCGCGTTACGCTAAGACGAAGGTGGCACTGGTGTCGCGTGCTTTCGTCTCGGCGTCGTTATTGCTACGCGGCAGCGTCGCCTCGACTTCGCGTTACGCTAAGGCGAGGTGGCACTGGTGTCACGTGCTCGTCTCGGCGTCCGTCGTCGCTAAGCGTGGCGGCGTCGCCTCGACTTCGCGTTACGCTAAAACAGGGTGGCAATGGTGTCGCGTGCTCGTTCCGGAGTCCGTCGTCGCTACGCGGCGGCGTCCGCTCGACTTCGCGTTACGCTAAAACGAGGAGGCAATGGTGTCCCGTGCTCGTCTCGGCGTCCGTCGCCGCTACGCGAGCGTCGCCTCGACTTCGCGTTACGCTAAGACGAGGAAGCAATGGTGTCATGTGCTCATCTCGGCGTCCGTCGTCGCTACGCGGCAGCGTCCGCCGACTTCGCGTTACGCTAAGGCGAGGTAGCACTGGTGTCACGTGCTGCGTCTCGGCATCGTCGTCGCTACGCGGCGGCGTCGCCTCGACTTCGCGTTACGCTAAGACAGGAAGGCAATGGTGTCACGTGCTGCGCCTCGGCATCGTCGTCGCTACGCGGCGGCGTCCGTCTTGACTTCGCGTTATGCTAAGAGCAGGGTGGCACTGGTGTCACGTGCTGCGTCTAAGCGTCGTCGTCGCTACGCGGCGACCGCCGCCTCGACTTCGCGTTACGCTAAGACGAGGTGGCACTGGTAGCGCGTGCTGCGTCTCGGCGTCGTCGTCGCTACGCGGCAGCGTCCACCGACTCACGTTACGCTAAAGCGAGGAAACGCTGGTGTCACGTGCTCGTCTGGCGTCCGTCGTCGCTACGCGATGGCGTCGCCTCGACTCACGTTACGCTAAGCGAGGGTAGCAATGGTGTCACGTGCTCGTCTCGGCGTCCGTCGTCGCTATCGCGGCGAAGTCGTCTCGACTTCGCATTACGCTAAAACGAGGAAACGCTGGTGTCACGTGCTGCGTCTCGGTGTCCGTCGTCGCTACGCGGCGGCGTCCGCTCGACTTCGCGTTACGCTAAAACAGGGAGAGCAATGGTGTCACGTGCTGCGTCTCGGCGTCCGTCGCCGCTACGCGGCGGCGTCGCCTCGACTCACGTTACGCTAAAACAGGGAGGCAATGGTGTCACGTGCTCGTCTCGGCGTCCGTCGTCGCTATCGCGGCGGCGTCGTCTCGACTTCGCGTTACGCTAAGACAGGGAGAGCACTGGTGTCGCGTGCTGCGTCTCGGTGTCGTCGTCGCTACGCGGCGGCGTCCGCCTCGACTTCGCGTTACGCTAAAACAGGGAGAGCAATGGTGTCACGTGCTCGTCTCGGCGTCCGTCGCCGCTACGCGCGGCGTCGCCTCGACTCGCATTATGCTAAGACAAGGTGGCACTGGTGTCACGTGCTCGTCTCGGCGTCCGTCGTCGCTACCGCGATGACGTCCGCCTCGACTCGCATTACGCTAAGATAGGGTGGGCTGGTGTCACGTGCTCATCTCGGCGTCCGTCGTCGCTACCGCGGCGACATCCGCCTCGACTTCGCGTTACGCCAAAGGCAGGGTGGCAATGGTGTCACGTGCTGCGTCTCGGCGTCCGTCGTCGCTACGCGGACGGCGTCCGCCTCGACTTCGCGATGCGCTAAGACGAGGTCGAACTGGTGTCACGTGCTCGTCTCGGCGTCCGTCGTCGCTACGCGGCGGCGTCCGCCTCGACTTCGCGTACGCTAAGACGAGGGAGGCACTGGTGTCGCGTGCTCGTCTCGGTGTCCGTCGTCGCTACGCGGCGGCGTCCGCCGACTTCGCGTTACGCTAAAACAGGGAGGCAATGGTGTCACGTGCTCGTCTCGGCGTCCGTCATCCCTACCGCGACGACGTCCGCCTCGACTCACGTTACGCTAAGACAGGGTGGCAATGGTGTCACGTGCTCGTCTCGGCGTCCGTCGTCGCTATCGCGACGACGTCCGTCTCGACTCGCATTACGCTAAGACAGGGAGGCACTGGTGTCACGTGCTCATCTCGGTGTCCGTCGTCGCTACCGCGACGACGTCCGCCTCGACTCGCGTTACGCAAAAACAGGGAGGCAATGGTGTCACGTGCTCGTCTCGGCGTCCGTCATCACTACCGCGACGACGTCCGCCTCGACTCGCATTATGCTAAGACAAGGTGGCACTGGTGTCACGTGCTCGTCTCGGCGTCCGTCGTCGCTACCGCGATGACGTCCGCCTCGACTCGCGTTACGCTAAGATAGGGTGGCACTGGTGTCACGTGCTCATCTCGGCGTCCGTCGTCGCTACCGCGACGACATCCGCCTCGACTCGCGTTACGCAAAGACAGGGTGGCAATGGTGTCACGTGCTCGTCTCGGCGTCCGTCGTCGCTACGCGGCGGCGTCGCCTCGACTCGCGTTACGCTAAGACAGGGTGGCAATGGTGTCACGTGCTCGTCTCGGCGTCCGTCGTTGCTATCGCGGCGGCGTCCGTCTCGACTTCGCATTACGCTAAAACAGGGAGGCGCGGTGTCGCGTGCTGCGTCTCGGTGTCCGTCGTCGCTACGCGGCGGCGTCCGCTCGACTTCGCGTTACGCTAAAACAGGGAGGCAATGGTGTCACGTGCTGCGTCTCGGCGTCGTCGCCGCTACGCGGCGGCGTCGCCTCGACTTCGCATTATGCTAAGACAAGGTGGCACTGGTGTCACGTGCTGCGTCTCGGCGTCGTCGTCGCTACGCGATGGCGTCGCCTCGACTTCGCATTACGCTAAGATAGGGTGGCACTGGTGTCACGTGCTCATCTCGGCGTCGTCGTGCGCTACAGCGGCGACATCCGCCTCGACTTCGCGTTACGCAAAGACGAGGTGGCAATGGTGTCACGTGCTGCGTCTCGGCGTCCGTCGTCGCTACGCGGCGGCGTCGCCTCGACTCACGTTGCGCTAAAACGAAGGTGGCAATGGTGTCGCGTGCTGCGTCTCGGCGTCCGTCGTCGCTATCGCGGCGGCGTCGTCTCGACTTCGCATTACGCTAAGACGAGGGAGGCGCTGGTGTCACGTGCTGCGTCTCGGTGTCGTCGTCGCTACGCGGCGGCGTCCGCCCGACTTCGCGTTACGCTAAAACAGGGAAGCAATGGTGTCGCGTGCTGCGTCTCGGCGTCCGTCGCCGCTACGCGGCGGCGTCGCCTCGACTCGCATTATGCTAAGACAAGGTGGCACTGGTGTCACGTGCTCGTCTCAGCGTCCGTCGTCGCTACCGCGATGACATCCGCCTCGACTCGCATTACGCTAAGATAGGGTGGCACTGGTGTCACGTGCTCATCTCGGCGTCCGTCGTCGCTACCGCGACGACATCCGCCTCGACTCGCGTTACGCAAAGACAGGGTGGCAATGGTGTCACGTGCTCGTCTCGGCGTCAGTCGTCGCTACCGCGACGACGTCCGCCTCGACTCGCGTTACGCTAAGACAGGGTCGAACTGGTGTCACGTGCTCGTCTCGGCGTCCGTCGTCGCTACGCGGCGGCGTCGCCTCGACTTCGCATACGCTAAGACGAGGTGGCACTAGTGTCACGTGCTCGTCTCGGCGTCCATCGTCGCTACGCGGCGGCGTCCGCCTCGACTTCGCGTTACGCTAAGAGCGAGAGAGGACTGGTGTCACGTGCTGCGTCTCGGCGTCCGTCGTCGCTACGCGGCAGCGTCCACCGACTGCAGCGTTACGCTAAGACGAGGTGGCACTGGTACCCGTGCTGCGTCTCGGCGTCCGTCGTCGCTACGCGGCAGCGTCGCCTCGACTTCGCGTTACGCTAAAACAGTGGTAGCTGGTGTCACGTGCTCGTCTCGGCGTCGTCGCCGCTACCTGGCGACCTGCGCCTCGACTTCGCGTTACGCTAAGACGAGGTGGAACTGGTGTCACGTGCTGCGTCTCGGCGTCCGTTATCGCTACCATAGCGAGTCGCCTCGACTCCCGTTCGCTAAGGCGAGGTGGCAATGGTGTCACGTGCTGCGTCTCGAGTCGTCGTCGCTACGCGGCGGCGTCGCCTCGACTTCGCATTACGCTAAGGCAGGGAGGCAATGGTGTCACGTGCTCGTCTCGGTGTCGTCGTCGCTACGCGGCGGCGTCGCCGACTTCGCGTTACACTAAGGCGAGGTGGCGCTGGTGTCACGTGCTGCGTCTCGGCATCCGTCGTCGCTACGCGGCGGCGTCGCCTCGACTTCGCGTTACGCTAAGATAGGAGAGCAATGGTGTCACGTGCTGCCGTCTCGGTGTCGTCGTCGCTACGCGGCGGCGTAAAATCTCGACTTCGCGTTACGCTAAAACGAAAGGTAGCACTGGTGTCACGTGCTGCGTCTCGGCGTCGTCGTCGCTACGCGGCGACCTCCGCCTCGACTTCGCGTTATGCTAAACCGCGATGGCTTGCTGGTAGCGCGTGCTCGTCTCGGCGTCGTCGTCGCTACGCGGCGGCGTCGCCTCGACTCCCGTTATGCTAAAACAGGGAGGCACTGGTGTCGCGATGCTGCGTCTCGGCGTCCGTCGTCGCTACCGCGATGGCGTCGCCTCAACTCGAGATTACGCTAAGAAAGGGTGGCAATGGTGTCACGTGCTGCGTCTCGGCGTCCGTCGTCGCTACTGCGGCGGCGTCCGTCTCGACTTCGCGTTACGCTAAAGACAGGGTTGCACTGGTGTCACGTGCTCGTCTCGGCGTCCGTCGTAGCTACGCGGCGGCGTCGCCTCGGCAGCCTTACGCTAAAGGCGAGGAAACGCGGTGTCACGTGCTCGTCTCGGCGTCCGTCGTCGCTACCGCGACGACGTTCGCCTCGACTCACGTTACGCTAAGACATGGAGGCAATGGTGTCACGTGCTCATCTCGGCGTCCGTCGTCGCTACCACGACAACGTCCGCCTCGACTCGCGTTACGCTAAGACAGGGAGGCAATGGTGTCACGTGCTCGTCTCGGCGTCCGTCGTCGCTACCACGACGACGTCTGCCTCGACTCGCGTTACGCTAAGACAGGGTGGCACTGGTGTCACGTGCTCGTCTCGGCGTCCGTCGTCGCTACGCGATGGCGTCGCCTCGACTCCGTTACGCTAAGAGCGGGGAAAACTGGTGTCGCGTGCTCGTCTCGGCGTCCGTCGCCGCTACCGCGATGGCGTCGCCTCGACTTCGCGTTACGCTAAGACAGGGTAGCAATATTGTCACGTGCTGCGTCTCGGCGTCCGTCGTCGCTACGCGGCGGCGTCGCCTCGACTTCGCGTTACGCTAAGAGCGAGGTGGCACTGGTGTCACATGCTCGTCTCGGCGTCCGTCGCCGCTACGCGGCGGCGTCGCCTCGACTTCGAGTTACGCTAAAACGAGGTGGCACTGGTGTCACATGCTGCGTCTCGGCGTCCGTCGTCGCTACGCGGCGGCGTCGCCTCGACTTCGCGTTACGCTAATGCCGGTGTACTAAAGTAGAGGTACCTTAGTACCCGAACTTGTCTGCAGGCGAGCCAGTACCCAGCGAGGCTTGCGGACGCCCGGCAAGGCTCCACCACTCCTCATTACTGCCATTCAAGAACAAAGTACTAGCCAAAACACGAAGGCCCGGCAAGAAAGAGCTTGCGGGAAGGCCAACCAGGGCACCATCGGAAGACTTGCGGCGTCCGCGCGCCCGGCAAAGGCCGGCAAACAAGCTTGCGGCACGGCAAAACAGGGCAGCGGCAGCGCACTTGCAGCGGCAAGGCTACTAACCAGACTCCAGCGCGCAGCGGCGTGTCATGTGAGGCCGCCCCAAGAGCGCGTGGCGGCGCTACACAGCCATGCGGGCGGGTGTAAGCAGGCTGGCAGGCGCCATCGTGGCAACGGTGGCTCATAGCAGTCCTCCTCCTGCCTTTGTGGGGCGACTAGGCGGGCATTTATTGCCCTTGTCCCCACCGTCAGACTTAGGTAGAGAACCTTTGTGCCTTTGTTGTACCAACCTGCGCTTTTACATTTCTACCCCCTCTTCCCTCGCTGCCTGTGGGTACCCCTTGAGACTATAAAGGGAGGCCCATGCGCGTAGAAGAGGTTCGATCCATCGACACCACAGCACCACCATCGCTTTCGCCGCGCTCGAGCTAGATCAAATAACAACACAAAGCAGCGGTAGGGTGTTATCTCTGCGGAAACCCGAAGCTGGGTAAAGATTGCCGTCTCGCGTCGCCCGACCTCGATCTGCTCTGCGCATGACCCCGCTCCTTGCGAACGGAAGGGCCCCGATTGCCCCATGGGTGCTCGGGGGCTTTGAGTACTATGCGTTGCAATCGACAAGTTTACAAAGTGGCGGAAGTGGAACCCGGTGAGGAAGGTGAAAGCACAATCAGCGATTAAGTTCTTTAGGTCGATTGTTTGCCGTTTGGGATCCCTAACAGGATCATTACCGACAATGCACGCGCGGTTTACAAGCCACACCTTCATGCGATCGCCCAAGATCTTGGCACCAAGATCTTCTTAACTCTGTTGCTCACCGAGAAGCAGCGGTCAAGCGAGAAAGCGAGCAGCTGAAATCTTAGCGTGAGCTCAAGACCAGAACTTTTGACAGGCTACACAAGTGCGGAAGAAATTGGATCGGCGGCTGCCATTGGTTCTTTGATTCGTCGGGACAACCAAATCGAGCCACCGGCGGACACCCTTGCTCTCGTCTACGGGAGCGAGGCAGTTCTCCCCACGGAACTTCGTATGCAGTGCGCGAGTGCTTCGCTTATGATGAGCTTGAGCAAAAGGCGGCTGCGGCAAGATGTGCGCTGCTCCTCGAGGAGAGATCATCTTGAATTGCTTTGTGCGAGCTGCTCGCTACCTGACAAGCTTTGCGCCGCTATCATAGCCGCATAAAGTCAGCGCCCGGAAGCTTCGAGGAAAGCGACCTTGTTCTTGGCGAGTTCAATCTGAAAGTGCAACTAATCCCGGGTGGTTTTGGTAATTAATAACAACATATATATCATTGAACTAATTATTTCTTGAGAATATTTCAGAAAGTTCGATTGATATGGGTATGGCAATGACTGATGATGTGGACCCCTCAAAATGCTAAGGAAAACATTGGCAAAAGCTCAAGACTCTATTTTTGGTTTAGTGATCCAAGATCACATTGAGTCCATAGGAAAGCCAATACTATTAAAGGGATGAGGTTATGATGATGATCTGGTTGCTCAAAGTGCTTAGTGATTTATCTCTCAAACTATCGGCAATCTTTCATTCCAACATAAACTCATAAGTAATCTCGGTCCCACCGATTCCATAAACTTCAGTCTGCACGAGATGAACCACCTCAGCCATATACCCAAACCCTAGAAATTTGGATTTTCGATTCCAAACTCGGTCTTACGAAATTGGTGTTGCCAACCTTACGTAACATACGTACTCAAATCGGTGTCACCGAGATGAGAAAGTCGGTCCCCCAAGAATGGCAAACCCTAGTCTTTGGAAGAATCGGACTAGCAGAGATTGTATTTTCGGTCCACCGAAAATCCCAACGTTCAAGATTTGAACTTTCGGTCTCACCGAGTTGTCAACTTCGGTCGACCGAGATTGGTCAAATGTGTGTAGCAGTTGGATTTTGTGTGGAGGCTATAAATACCCTCCACCTCCTCTTCATTAGTGGGAGAGCCATCGAGAAAGAACTACCACTCCTACCTTACATTTACGAGAAAACTACCTACCCTTGTGTTGAGATCAAGTTGCTCCCTCCCACCATATGAAACTTGATTTCTAGCCTTCCCAAGTTGCTTTCCACTCAATCCTTTCTTCCACCACAGCCAAATCGGTGAGGAGAGTTGAGTGTTGGGGAGATTATCATTTGAAGCACAAGAGCAAGGAGTTCATCATCACCAACACCATCTATTACCTTTTGGAGGTGGTGCCTCCTAGATTAGTTAGGTGTCGCTTGGGAGCCTCCGTCAAGATGTGGAGTTGAACCAAGAAGTTTGTAAGGGCAAGGAGATCGCCTACTTCGTGAAGATCTACCCGAGTAAGGCTAGTCCTCCGTGGGCGTAGGCCATGATGGCATAGACAAGGTTGCTTCTTCGTGGACCCTTCGTGGGTGGAGCCCTCCGTGGACTCTCATGGCCGTTACCCTCCGTGGGTTGAAGTCTCCATCAGCGTGGATTGGCGATAGCACCACCTACTCGGAACCACGAGAAAAATCTCCGTGTCTCCAAATTGCGTTTGCTCTTCTCCACCTCTTATTTACTACATGTGCAATTTACTTTCGCTGCCATTACTCTAGAATTGCATGTGTAGGGTGATACTTGACTTGGTCATCATTGTGAACTTGCTAAAAACTTGTCCTAATCAAAGGCTAAACTTTTAAGTTGTCAAGTAGTCTAATCACCCCCCTCTAGACATACTTCCGATCCTACAAGTGGTATCGAGCTTTGGTCTCCATTGGATTGGTTTCCATTGCATTGGACTCCATAAGCTTGGTTTCACAACCTAGGAGAGTATGGCGTCTAGTGAGGTAATTTTAGTAGAGGTCCTTACTTTGATGGTTCAAATTTTGCTAGTTGGAAGCATAAAATGAAAATGCATATTCTTGGACATAACCACGCATGGGGCATTATTTGTGTTGGCTTGCAAGGTGAGTTCTTGAGGAAGGAAAAGTTCGGATCGCGAAGCTCTGCGGATGAGTTGCGGATGTTCTGAACAATGCTCAAGCTTGTGACATTCTCTTCAATGCTTTGTGTCGAGGAGTTCAACAAGATCAGCCGTCTTGAGAATGCAAAGAGATTTGGGATACTTTGGTGAAATGCGAAGGTGCGAGTCCGTGAAGGAATCAAAGCTAGATGTTCTTCAAGGTCGACTTGACAAGTTCAAGATGAAGGAAGGTGAAGAATTATTTGAAATGTACTCTAGGCTTGCTCTCATCACCAATGAGATTGCCGGCTTAGGAAGCGAAGAAATGACCGACCGATTCATCATCAAGAAGATTCTCGAGCTTTGGATGGAAAGTATGACACCGTGTGCACTTTGATCCAAATGATGCCAAACTACAAGAATCTCAAGCCTACGAAGTCATTGGAAGAATTGTTGCTCATGAGATGACACTTAAAGATAAGGAAGAGCTTCACAACAAGTCAAGTGGTGCTTACAAAGCTACGAGTTGAAGCTCCCACAACCTCAAGTGACAAGCTGGTTTCCAATGAAGAGATAAGCCTAATGGTGAAGAACTTCAACAAATTCTACAAGAGTAGAAGCAAGGAAAGAAGCTCAAAGTCTAGATCATATGATGAAAAGAGATCTTCTAGTCGTGATCGAAAGCTGCTACAATTGTGGAAGACCGGACACTACTCAAATGAGTGTTCGACCCCCACAAGAGAAGAAGAATCTCCAAGAAGAAGAAGCTCAAGAGAAGAGTCACCTCGAAAAGAGAAGGAGTAGAGATGATCGTTATGAGCGAAGATCCTCTCGGAGAAGCAAGGATTAGGAAAGGAAAGACAAGTCATCAAGGAGCTACACAAGAAGAAAACATCAAGCTCATGTTGGTGAATGGGTCTCGGCTCCGACTCAGACAATCACTCGAAAGAAGCTATCACTCCAACTCGAATCTGATCAAGATGAAGGTGTTGCGGTCTTGCTCTCGTGTCCTCCAACTCCAACTCCTATGACTTGTTTGATTCACCAAATGAGGGAATTGGAAGATGCTTCATGGCAAAAGGCCCCAAGGTATCACACCTGAATTCATTGACTTTGATAGTGATGAAGATGACTTGCTTGGTGAAGATGAGCTTTTACATGACAAATCTAGTGAGCTTAGTAATGATGAACATGCTAATAGTCTTTATAGTCGAGAAGAGTCGAATGACAATGCTATGAAGGAGATTGAGCGTCTAACTAAAGAACTAAAAACTCTTAAGTTAGCTCATGAAACAACTCAAGAAGATCATAGAGAGCTCCTAAGATCTCATGAGAAGCTACGCCGAGAAGCTCAATCTAGAGCAAGAACATGAGTTTCTAAAAGCTATCAATGGCGATCTTGAAGAAGAGTTCTTCATATCTTGCCAAGCGACTTCTCTTGTCTAATTTCTTGCCACCTATTAAAACTAAGCATGACAAGCATAAGAAAAATTCTTCATCTAGTAGTAACAATAATCATGCCAAATCAAATGTTGTTACTTCTAGTAGTTCTCTTGATTCCACTAACAATGTTTCAAGCCAAGTTTCACTTGAGCAAGAAAATAGTTTATTGAAAGGGATTATAGAAAGGTGTCTACAAGAGCCTTGCGGAAGCAAGAACTTTGAGAAATTGTTACAAGCAAGGAAGACAGGAAGAATCAAGGAATTGGTTTTGGCGAAGGTTCAGCGCCGAAGGTGTTGAATGGGAAGAAGGTCAATATCCTCCAAAGTTTGTTTCTCAAAGGAGAAGTATGATCCTACTTCTTCCAATGTGGAACAAGCTCAAGATGACCTTCCACCACAAGACCACAAGCTAAAAGGCAAGGACAAGCTTCAAGAGGAGATTGATGCATTCATTGAAGCACCCAAGGCCATGGTCAAGTGGGTTCCCAAGGAAACTTCAAGTTCTACTTCGTCAAGCTCAACTACTACCCCAAGGATTCCCATCAAGATGATGTGGATCGAAGAAGAAGAACTAGAGAGTTCTTGAGGTGACTCCGCCAATTTACTTCACTCACATTCATTTTGGCAAGAACTTGTGCAATCAACTTCCACATCTTGCACTAGTTCATGGAGTCACAAACCCTCATGTTGGTAAGTCAAGGGACAAGGTAATCATTGCTTTCATGGACATCATCTATTGTGTACTTCAATCTATGTCCATGGATATCCTTGTTTGTTCCTTGTGGGACTAACCCATGTAGGTATTGAAAGTGCCGAATCAAAGGATTGCTCCCAACTCTTGGTGATCTTCATCAACATTGAGCATCCACATCTTCAACATCTACATGAAGTCTTCAACGACAACCCAAGGTTAGTTTGACCCTTTAAAAGGGTTCTCACATCAAGGGGAGCTTTGCTCTTAAGAATTGAGCTAAAGCATCTTCAAATGATGTGAACACATTAATGCTTTATGTAAAAGTGGTAACCCCACTTGTGCTTAAGCGATGAGTATGACCTATGATCAAATGTTCTCATTTGACTCCTAAATCAATATACTCATATATAGATGACTTAGTCATCGCCAAATTGTGTGCTAGTAGCTAGAGTTTTGTTTGTGCATGTTTGACACATATTTCATTTGCTATCTTATTGTGTGAGCATGTTGGATGCATGATTTTATCCATTCGAGGACATCCATTTGTTGCTTTGGTCTTTTGGATTTTCTTTTTGACCAAATGGATGGACAAGAATGCCTAAGTTCCTCCTAGCTATCTATGCTTTCTTGTCTCAAACTCTATTCATGCTTATATCACAAACTTTGAACAAGACTTTTTCGGACGAGACGAGTGAGGAGCACTCGGAGCCACCGATCCGTCAAAAGCTTAAATTCCAAAACCTTCTAAGTATTTTCGGTCAAACCAATATACTCAAATCGGACGGACCGAAATCACTTGGATTGATCTAGGTTTTCACCTCGGTGAAACCGAGTTACAAATTCGGCGTGACCGATGTGAGTAGCTTGCTTGCGATTAACCATCTCGGTCCCACGAGTTTTCAACTTCGGTCCCACCACGACTGAAGTGAAAGGTATATATACCGAGGGCAGCGCGTTGATTATTCCTTCAAAGCGCCTCGCCCCCAAACCCTTAGCTGCCGTCGCCGTGGTCTCCGGATCGTCTCGCCGTCGCTTTGCGCCCTCGCCTTGTGGTCTCCATCGCCGTCGGCGGTCGATCTCATCGCGCCGTTGCCGCCGTAGTGAAACTCCACCAAGTTGGGTGAGTTTCATCCCTCTCGTCTTCAACCTCGATTCAATGCGATAGGTTTTGCCTAGTTTCTTGCCAAGTTTGAAATCTTCCTATCCAGTGATTAGATCTTAGAACAAAATTCGAGTGAAAATTTTAGGGTTAGGTTTCCATGAACACATCTCGGTGTGACCGATTCTACATTCTCGGATGACCGATTTGGCCTCTGGCCATTACCTTTGCACTTTTCGGTCCAACGAGTTGTGCAAATCGGTAAGACGAAATGAGGATTTAGTGAAACCCTAGTGATCTCGGCTGGGCCGAAACCCATTTCGGTCCAACGAAAGTGGTGTGAATGGTTACTGTTTAGACACTTGGATTCACGAATTTTAGACTCGGTCGGACCGAAATGCATTACTGTGAAAACCTAAAACTGAAGTTTGAACTCATTATTTTGCAAAATCCTCTGCGGTTTGTGATAACTCTTCTATTACGCCTATACCTATTCTATTCACGGGTTGTCGGTCATATACGATGCAAGTGACAGCGAGCAGTCTGAATCACGGTTGCAATTCGAGGCGGTCACAAGTCTGAAGCAAGCAGTTTTTAGATGATGGAGAAAGAGCACCCCAAGTGGATTGCCTCCTGCTGCCACGGGGCGGGAAGAAGAAATTACGATGAGGAGGATTCGACTTTGTTCTTTGAGGAGGAGATTACATCCAAGCCTAAAAGGAAAGTGGTTGCCAAGGACTATCAAAGGCAACATACCAAGAAAGGCACCGACAAAGTGAAGAAGTCCACGAGTTGCTAAGCTGAGCATGGAAGAAGAAACCTCCGGCAAGATAAAGAAAACTTCCAAGAGGAAGAGGTTAGTTCATGATGAAGGCTGATGATGATTACGATGAGAAGCACCCCAGCCTCCTCGAAGCCTAAGTTGATGGGAGATGCCATCGAGGCAGGAGCACCCACAAAATCTAAGCCATCGGCTCCAGCAAAAGGCAGCCCAAGCCAAACTGCTGCCAAGCCAAAAAAGCGAAGAAATATTCCTGCTTGAGAGAAGAAGAAGGACAATGTGCCACTGCTGAATCGATGAAGAGGCACATGTATTCTTGAAGCTTCGAGCGAAGCTGCGATTCATAATGATGCTCATCCTCGAGCTGAAAATATGAAGGAAAGGAAGGACAAAGGTCTCGAGCTATGGAGGCAAGTTGATCCATATGCCACCGGAGAAGGACATTTGTTGACTCAAGGTTCCACACTAGAGAGCAACAAGATTTCTATGAAGCAGTGCTCATGGACAAGAAGCCAATTATTCTTGACACGGATATGTTATTTGGAAATACATCGGCGGTGAAAACACGAGACTATTTCCCACATGTGCATGAGAGCTTCACTTTGCATGTGGAGTTGCGAGTTCGTTGGTCGGTATTGCTTGGAATGATGAAATGATCATGCAGTTCTATGCCTGACACATTTCTATCCGGATGGCAAAATTGTGTGGATGAGTGAAGGCCAGAGATTCTCTTCAACAGTTGAAGAGTGGGCAGCATTGCTAAACGCTCCAGCATCAAGGGATGATGATGTAGATGTCTATGGAATCCCCAAGAAAAATCACGAGTCTATGAGGAACATGTACAATGAGGTACCAGACAAGGATGTTGAGATATGGAAGCTTGGATCGGTATATCATCTTGAGCAGGTCTCCCAACCACTAACACCATTACGAGGCATACTTTGATGCCCAAGTCGGAGACCATCGCATGATAAGAGGCTATTCTATCAACATGCTGCACATTCTAGATCGAAGACACCTTTTAAGGTGATGGACACGATAGTAGAGACTATCAAGAGGACAATGACTAGACGAGAAGAGGTCATGTGGGTTTGCCCGCACATTGAGATGCTCATCAATGCCAAGTTTGCACGGGCACCTACTTGTTGGATAGACCCCACTTGCCCTGCAGCCTGAACATGAAGATAATGAAGTTGTGATGGTGAGGATGCTCCCACATCTGTCGAAGGACACGCTAAGTCTGAAGCTGCCAAACAAGCTAAAGCTAAGAAGGAAGCGGCGGCGGCAAAGCCAAGGCGTTGGAGAACAACTTCTTGAAGCTACTCGGAGGATTGAACTCGCTTTGGCCAGCATAGTGCAGTCTCGGGAGAGTCTTGAGAGGATAGTTGAAGACAAGTTCCATGCTCTGGATGTCAAAGTGGTGAAGTGCAGTCACCGTCAACAAGCTTGAGGCGGACATCGAGGAAGCGAAGAGGAGAAAGCGAGCTCATGAAGGAGATGGAAGATGATCTAGTCGGGATGACTATGAGCAGCTGCTGCAGTGCCCACAAAGCCCGGATCATTGCTATTCGATGATAGACCCAGGGCTACTGACGCATCGGCACCTCCTACAGCTCCATCGGTTCGGCTCGGCTCGGTATCACTCCTCGGCTCCACAGACTTGGCGAAGCTTTTGCGAGATCAGCTATCTCCACTCCATCGGCGCGAGCAGGAGCGCGCCAGAGAGTCCCTAGTGGCGCTTAGCTCTATACCTTCGAACTTTTGGTAACTTGTTGCCAAAGGGAAAAGTGTATAGATCATAGGACTCGAGAGAGAGAGTGCTCGTTTTGCTCTTTCGTTTGCGGTTTTCCTTGAGATACTTTTGAGTTCTTGAGACATTTCGTGTGTTTGATACTCGTTTGCTCTATCTTTGATGAGTGCTTGATCATACTATGCTTAATGAGTGCTTAATGCTTATCATATTCTATCCATATCTTGTATGATCATTTACTCATGTCTTGGTGATTGGGTGCATGCTATTCATTCTTATCATTTTGTGCGCTCCACCAAGATGTATGTGACATGGAAGAGTGACCCATGATCCTAATCGATTGTGCATTTGCATTCAAGCATAAATCTTAAATAATGCACAAATTTAGGGGAGCTCTTGCTTATCACATACTTCTCAAAGCGACGATGTTATTCATTGATTATATCATTTGTCGAAGCTTTGATCTATATGTTGTCATCAATTACCAAAAGGGGAGATTGAAAGTGCAACTAATCCCGGGTGGTTTTGGTAATTAATAACAACATATATATCATTGAACTAATTATTTCTTGAGAATATTTGAGAAAGTTCATTGATATGGGTATGGCAATGGTGATGATGTGGACCCTCAAAATGCTAAGGAAAACATTGGCAAAAGCTCAAGACTCTATTTTTGGTTTAGTGATCCAAGATCACATTGAGTCCATAGGAAAGCCAATACTATTAAAAGGGATGAGGTTATGATGATGATCTGGTTGCTCAAAGTGCTTAGTGATTTATCTCTCAAACTATCGGCAATCTTTCATTCCAACATAAACTCATAAGTAATCTCGGTCCCACCGATTCCATAAACTTCAGTCCACGAGATGAACCACCTCGACCATATACCCAAACCCTAGAAATTTGGATTTTCCGATTCCAAACTCGGTCTTACGAAATTGGTGTTGCCAACCTTACATGTAACATACGTACTCAAATCGGTGTCACCGAGATGAGAAAGTCGGTCCCAGAGAATGGCAAACCCTAGTCTTTGGAAGAATCGGACTAGCAGAGATTGTATTTTCGGTCCCACGAAAATCCCAACGTTCTAAGATTTGAACTTTCGGTCTCACCGAGTTGTCAACCGGTCGGACCGAGATTGGTCAAATGTGTGTAGCAGTTGGATTTTGTGTGGAGGCTATAAATACCCTCCACCTCCTCTTCATTAGTGGAAGAGCCATCGAGAAAGAACTACCACTCCTACCTTACATTTACGAGAAGAAAACTACCTACCCTTGTGTTGAGATCAAGTTGCTCCACTCCCACCATATGAAACTTGATTTCTAGCCTTCCCAAGTTGCTTTCCACTCAATCCTTTCTTCCACCACAGCCAAATCGGTGAGGAGAGTTGAGTGTTGGGGAGATTATCATTTGAAGCACAAGAGCAAGGAGTTCATCATCACCAACACCATCTATTACCTTTTGGAGGTGGTGCCTCCTAGATTAGTTAGGTGTCGCTTGGGAGCCTCCGTCAAGATGTGGAGTTGAACCAAGAAGTTTGTAAGGGCAAGGAGATCGCCTACTTCGTGAAGATCTACCCAGTAAGGCTAGTCCTCCGTGGGCGTAGGCCATGATGGCATAGACAAGGTTGCTTCTTCGTGGACCCTTCGTGGGTGGAGCCCTCCGTGGACTCTCGTGGCCGTTACCCTCCGTGGGTTGAAGTCTCCATCAGCGTGGATTGGCGATAGCACCACCTATCGGAACCACGAGAAAAATCTCCGTGTCTCCAAATTGCGTTTGCTCTTCTCCACCTCTTATTTACTACATGTGCAATTTACTTTCCGCTGCCATTACTCTAGAATTGCATGTGTAGGGTGATACTTGACTTGGTCATCATTGTGAACTTGCTAAAAACTTGTCCTAATCAAAAGGCTAAACTTTTAAGTTGTCAAGTAGTCTAATCACCCCCCCTCTAGACATACTTCCGATCCTCAAAGCAGGCGCAGCCTTCGTGCGTAAATAAGGTTCGCGTGCTTCGCACATCTTGTCAAAATTAATGCATTATCTTCTTTTTGCATCTGTATCCGACACTCTATGCAGCACACCACCCGGTAGCGATACTTGAACCTTAGGGTTCCATACGATTATTTTCTCTTCTTTCTTCTCATAGACAGAAGGTTCCTCCACCCACAAGTTCACCGGGGGGAAGGGAAGGTAGAAGTATGGAACAGGCGACGTTCGAAGGAATCTAGCCTTGCCGGGACGCAGAAGACAGAAAAGCTAAGTAGCCAGAGATTGAGCCTAGTCATTTTTAAAATTCTCAGGTTATATCCCTTGAACGTTCGTGCCTTGTATGGAAAACCTGTGCGCGGAGGAATCGACTCGCAACCAAGTTGCGCCCTTGCGTTGTTTCTGAGCCCGCTCAACAATGCGAGTGGACTGCAACTGGTCCCGACGAGATTTCTTGCGGAGCGGCATCACTACTGAGCTGCGATGATCCGCTTTCGAGAAAATGCGCTTTCGCGCGGCAAGGTCTCCCCAGCGCGTGGGGTAAAAAGCATACAAGGGATGCAGCGGAATAAAAGGAATAAGCGGCAAGCAGTATCCATAATTAAGTTATATTACAAGAATGACTTATTATGGCACTAACTGAAATTGTTCCCATAATTAAAATGGCAGCAGCAGGAAGAGGGGAGAAGAAAGCAGCCTAATCCGCGCTCGCCATCGAGCCTCGACCTCGTTCACTTTGTCCACGATGGGTGCGGCGATGGCCTTGAGATCCTCAACATCGGCACCCTCGGCAGCTTCTTGGTGACGCGGGAGAGGTCGATGCCGGGTTGCGGAAGAGGACCTTCACCAACACCTTCTCCGGGACCCGGCGCGAGGCGGCGGCGCGGCTCGGCGGCTGCTGCCGGGATCCTTTCCGGAGCTGCCGTAGCGCCGTCACCACATCCTTGAAGAAAAGCGTGAGCTTGGCGCTGGGCTGGGCGTTAAGCCACGTGGAATACCGAAGCCCGTCAAGTCCAGCTCCGCCAACTCCTCGTCAATGAGCCTTGGCGATGTTGGCGAGGCCCTCCGTCGAGCTCCACTTTGTGGTTTTGAGGGTGTTACGAGCCTCGGCGGCCCTCGTCAATAGCTCCTCGTTGTCCTTGAGGTCCTTCCTCAGGGTATCTTCTCGTTTCTTGGCGGTGTCCAGCGTCTCCGTCAAAGCGGCGATTCAGCTCGGATCGGTGCACGAGTCCTTGGCGGCGTTCAGCTCTTTGATATTCTCGGAGGTGGGCTTGCAGATCGCCGTGGTAGCGCGCATCATTCTCACGATCGCGTTGGAGTGCGGCAAGCTCCTCGTTCTTCCTCGTCGCGTCCGCCTCCAGCCGCGTCACTTTTCCTCAACTCCTTCTTGGCGGCCTCGGCGGCATGGCGGCGTCTTCGCTTCCTTGGCGCCCACCAAGTGACTGTTCGGCGGCAAGCTCCTCGTCATGGCTGTCCGTCGCCTTCCTTTGTATCAGCTCGCCGTCCGGCTTGGACAGCTCCTCGGCGGCAAGCCCTGCTGCTCCTCGGCTTCAGCCTTCTCCGGGATGAGCGCTTTCTTCGCCTCGTCGAGCTCGCCCTCTCCTCGGCAATGGACGGAGGGCCTCACAGTTCTTGGCTCTTGAGCTCTTGAGCATGCTTCTCTATATCAGCTCCTGCCTGCACGACGAGCGCTTCCCGGGACTCAAGCTTCGCCTGGCGGGCGAGGTAGAGTGACACAAGCTTCCGGAGCAGCTGCTCCTCCTCGGACTCGCCGCTACTGCTGCTCGGCTTGTCGACCACTGACAGCCCAGCAAAGGCAAGTATTTCCCCGTCAAATTCCTCTCCTTCAACTGGTGCCATAGAGCTCGACGCCCAGGGGAGCTTAATATACACGCCCTCGCCGGCTTTCAAATATGCGCCTGGCTGGGGCTCCTCGGAGCCCGGCGCCGCATCAGCGGCAGAGGGGTCGGCAGTCGGTGCGGCACCTTGCGCCCCTGCATCCTCCGGGTCGTCGGCACGATCACCGGACCCCTCGCCGGCCCCTATGCCAGTGGCCCCGGCAGCCTCCTCGCCGGTGGGCTCCTCCACACCGGCCCCTTCCTCGGCGGCAGCGGCATCATCGGTGTTGCGCGGTGCGTCCCCTCGCCCGGCGACCTCAGCCTCCATCGGGTCCCCAAGGGGAGTATCTGAAAGCAGGAAAGAAAAGGGACAGTCAAGCGAATGTCCAGAAGAAGAAAAACGGAGATCAGCGAGACCCAAGGGAAAATCCCTGACAAAGGAGGCTCACCTGTACTGAGCTCTGGGATCGCGGACTCCGCCTCTGGGAGCTCGCCGGTCCCGCCCCTTGCCGGGGGCTCCTTCTTTGCCGGAGAAGGCTCCCACATCGGGGAGTCGGCCCTCGGTGGCGTAGTAGAGGCCGACGACGCCTCTGCATCAGCCTCCGGCTGCTCCTGGTGGGCCTGCTCTTCTCCTGTGTACAAAAGAGCCAATAGTCAAGATATCGGCAGAGGTAGAAGCGACCATCGCGCGCCCATGACGGGGTGGATCAAGACACTCACGCGGGGGCTATCTTTGGGAGCTGCTGCGAGGAAGGATCGGATCCGTCAAAGTGGTCTCGGACGTATCTTCGCCGCCTTGGCGAGATCGTCCTCGACCGCGGAACCACAGCCTCTTCGCCCGCCCTCTCCGCCAAAGTCCTGGGACAGAACAAGAAATTGAAGAGCAAGACAGATTAGATATAAGACAAACAGCGGCAAGGATTGAGGAAAAAGCGAGTACTGTGCAAAAGAAGCCTTACTCCTCCTCATCCTCGTCCTCTTCGTCGTCATCAGAGCTCAGTGCGGAGAGGTCGAACTCCGGTGCCCTCCCGGCACGGCGTGGCGGAGGAAGAGGTTCCCTTTGACGCTTGCCAAGGGCCGCGGCGAGTCGAGCGTGGCGGCGAGAAGACCCGGCCTCGATTTGCGGCGCGGTTTAGGGTCCTCCAGCGGCAACAAAGCCCGCGCGTGAGCAGCGCAGCAGCGCGCTTTGGCTGCTGATCAGGCTGTGCTTCTGCCAGCTCTCCAACTCGACGGAGATGCCTCCTCGGATGAAACTGGGGCTGCGCCGAGGGCTTCGTCGGCGGCAAGTTGCTCGAGAACCGCCGGCCACCCGCACCCCCGGCGGGCTGGCTCCCCCCAGCCGCGGCCTCCCCTCCGCCGTCGCCGTCTCCGGCAAGATCCTCCAGGGCGGCAAGGCTTGCCGCCTCAGCTGCTTCTGCCTCCGCCAGCGTGAAGCCAAATTCGCCCGCGGCGGCGGCTGCCGCCGCCTCCTCGGCCCTGCTAGCAATGTACACCAGCTCGCTGGCAGTGGTGGCACGGGTGAGGAGCTTCTGCTTGTCAGGTTTAACCGCTGCTTCCGACAGGTCATCAAAGAATTACTGCACAACCTCGGCGGCGGGCTCTATCCAGTTAGCACTTACCCCGTGCGAGTCGCATTCTGGCATCATCGTGCAGATGCGATCGCGCTGGGAGTTGTTGCACAAAGGAACAACGCCCTGCGGTAATTGGAACCACTCTGGGTGATTGGGGTCATGCTTGAATGTCTCCCTCAGCATCGCGTCCAACTCCAGGACCGTGAAGTTGAAGTTGAGACCCGGGCGCAGCCTCATGAAATCCGCCAGACCCTTGATCAGCCGGCGGGCCTCCCCTACTGCAAAGGGCAATCGACGGCGAAGAAATCGCGTAACCGCCCTGTTGTGAGCCAGCGTGCTGGCGAAGGATTCGGGTGGTGGCGATCATCGGCTTAGCGTCGTCCGCGACAGTGGCTCGATCGTTGCGGCGCACCACCGAGTCTTGCGCAGCTGGTGAACAACGGCGGATCGGCGTCCAGATCCAACACCACTCCGCCCTCCACTCGCCCCATTTGCTGCGAAGCTCACGGAAAATCGCCTCCTTTATGCCCATCCGGAGGTCCATGCGATTCCACCAGCCGGTGGCTCCCTTTCTCAGCGAGGGAAAAATAATGGCGCAAAAAGCGACCTTTGGGAAGAACGCTGGCGAAGTTCTCGCAAAGGTCTTGAAACCGCCATGGTCGAAGCGGCGTTGGGGGTGAAATCGGCAGATGGAACCCATAGGTGTTCATAATGCGCAAAGAAGTCGAGAAAAAGGTGGGCGAGCCCGCAATAAAAGAACTGGAAAGAAGTAGTACCCTCGGGGCACTTCTTGATTTGGAAACCTCATGAACACCGGCATCTTGGCAGGTGCACCAGCGTCTCCGTCGACCAAAAAAGGTAAAACCCGCCCATGGCGCCTCGGGGTGAGCTCGAGGAGGAACAGCACCGCCTCTTGCGCGGCGCCTCGAGCTCTTGTGCCTCGATCGACTTCTCGGCCTTCATGCCGCCGTAGCCTTCGGCCTTGGGGCCATGGCAGGGCAGCGGGGGGAGGCGGCGGCGGCGGCGGCGGCGGGCGGCGGAAGTGCTGTTCTCTTCTCGATTCGAGGCGGAGGGCGTCGGAGCTTTGGAGGAAGGAACGCAAGTGGCGAAAGTGGGGAACTACCCGTTCCCTCCGCTTATAAGCGAGGGATCAGAATATTCGCATTTTCGGGTCGCGCCACCCACGTCCCCACGGCGCGCGCAATCGGCGCGTGCGTTGCGTGGGGCGCGGTGAGCACGCGAGCCCGTTCTTTGTGCGGACCCGAGGCCGCGCGTGCCGTGCCTTTGTTTTGGGCTGGCCCAACAATGCTCGGCATCGTGTGTGGCCCAGGCCGGGGCTCCTGTCGGTGTACTAAAGTAGGGGGGTACCTTAGTACCCCAAACTTGTGCAGGCGGGCTTGATACCCGTGGCGAGGCTTGCGGGCGCCCGGCAAGGCTCTCCACCACTCCTCATTACTGCCATTCAAGAACAAAGTACTAGCCAAAACACGAAGGCCCGGCAAGAAGAGCTTGCGGGAAGGTAACCAGGAACCATTAGAAGACTTGCGCGGCGCCCTTGCGCCCGGCAAGGCCGGCGGCCGACAAGCTTGCGGCACAGCAAACGAGGGCGCGGCAAGGCACTTGCAGCGGCAAAACTACCACCAGACTCCAGCGCGCAGCGCGTGTCATCGCGGGGCCGCCCCAAAACGCGTGGCGGCGCTACACAACCATCTGAGCGAGGTGGTAAGCGGAATGAGACGGGCGCCATCGTGGCAACGGTGGCTCATGCGGTCCTCCTCCTGCCTTTGTTGGGGCGACCAGGCGGGCATTTAATGCCCTTGTCCCTGCCGTCGAGTTAGGTAGGAACCTTTGTTGTGCCTTTGTTGTACCAACCTGCGCTTTTACATTTCTACCCCTCTTCCTCGCTGCCACCGTGGGTACCCCTTGAGACTATAAAGGGAGGCCCATGCGCGCGTAGAAGAGGTTCGGTCCATCGACACCCACTGGCGCCACCATCGCTTTCATGCGCTCGAGCTAGATCAAATAACAACACAAAGCAGCAGTAGGGGTGTTATCTCTCCGGAGAGCCCCGAAGCTGGGTAAAGATTGCTCGTCTCCCCGCGTGCGCCCGACCTCGATCTGCTCTGCGCACGACCCCCGCTCCCTTGCCGAACCAGAAGGGGCCCCCAGTGCCCCATAGGTGCTCGAGGCCGCAGAGAAAAGCCCCGACAGCTAAGACATGGTGGCACTAGTGCCACGTGCTCATCTCGGCGTCCGTCCTCGCTACCGTGACGATGTCCGCCTCGACTCGCATTACGCTAAGACAGGGTGACAATGGTGTCACGTGCTCGTCTCGGAGTCCGTCGTCGCTACCGCGACGACGTCCGCCTTGACTCGCGTTACGCTAAGACATGGAGGCAATGGTGTCACGTGCTCGTCTCGGCGTCCGTCGTCGCTACCGCGACGACGTCCGCCTCGACTTGCGTTAGGCTAAGACAAGGAGGCAATGGTGTCACGTGCTCGTCTCGGCGTCCGTCATCGCTACCGCGACGACGTCCGCCTCAACTCGCGTTACGCTAAGACAGGGTGGTACTGGTGTCACGTGCTCGTCTCGACGTCCGTCGTCGCTACCGCGACGACCTCCGTCTCGACTCGCGTTATGCTAAGACAGGGTGGCACTGGTGTCACGTGCTCGTCTCGGTGTCCGTCGTCGCTACCGCGACGACGTCCGTCTCGACTCGCGTTACGCTAAGACGAGGTAGCTTTGGTAGCGCGTGCTGCGTCTCGGCGTCGTCGCCGCTACGCGGCAGCGTCGCCTCGACTTCGCCTGCACGCTAAGACAGGGAGGCAATGGTGTCACGTGCTCATCTCGGCGTCCGTCGTCGCTACCGCGATGACGTCCGCCTCGACTCGCGTTACGCTAATACAGGGAGGCAATGGTGTCACGTGCTCATCTCGGCGTCCGTCGTCGCTACCACGACGACGTCCGCCTCGACTCGCGTTACGCTAAGACAGGGTGGCACTGGTGTCACGTGCTGCGTCTCGGCGTCGTCGTCGCTACGCGATAGCGTCGCCTCCACTCGCGTTACGCTAAAAGCGAGGTGGCGCTGGTAGCGCGTGCTCGTCTCGGCGTCCGTCGTCGCTACGCGGCGGCGTCGCCTCGACTTCGCGTTACGCTAACACGAGGTGCACTGGTGTCACGTGCTCGTCTCGGCGTCCGTCGTCGCTACGCGGCGGCGTCGCCTCGACTTCGCGTTACGCTAAGGCGAAAGTCGCCTTTGGTGTCGCGTGCTCGTCTCGGCGTCCGTCGCCGCTACGCGGCGGCGTCGCCTCGACTTGCGTTACGCAAAGACAGGGTGGCACTGGTGTCACGTGCTCGTCTTGGCGTCCGTCATCGCTACCGCGACGACGTCCGCCTCGACTCACGTTACGCTAAGACAGGGAGGCACTGGTGTCACGTGCTTGTCTCGGCGTCCGTCGTCGCTACCGCGATGACATCCGCCTCGACTCACGTTACGCTATGACAGGGTGGCAATGGTGTCACGTGCTCGTCTCGGCGTCCGTCGTTGCTACCGCGACGACGTCCGTCTCGACTTGCGTTACGCTAAGACAGGGAGGCACTGGTGTCACGTGCTCGTCTCGGCGTCCGTCGTCGCGCCTCGACTCGCGTTACGCTAAAACAGGGAGGCAATGGTGTCACGTGCTTGTCTCGGCGTCCGTCATCGCTACCGCAATGACGTCGCCTCGACTCGCATTATGCTAAGACAAGGTGGCACTGGTGTCACGTGCTCGTCTCGGCGTCCGTCGTCGCTACCGCGACGACGTCCGCCTCGACTCGCGTTACGCTAAGATAGGGTGGCACTGGTGTCACGTGCTCGTCTCGGCGTCCGTCATCGCTATCGCGATGACGTCCGCCTCGACTCGCATTACGCTAAGACAGGGTGGCAATGGGGTCACGTGCTCGTCTCGGCGTCCGTCGTCGCTACGCGGCGGCGTCGCCTCGACTTCGCGTTAAGCTAAGACGAGTGGAACTGGTGTCACGTGCTGCGTCTCGGCGTCCGTCGTCGCTACGCGGCGGCGTCGCCTCGACTTCGCGTTACGCTAAGGCAGGGTGGCACTGGTGTCGCGTGCTGCGTCTCGGCGTCCGTCGTCGCTACGCGGCGGCGTCGCCTCGACTTCGCGTTACGCTAAGACGAGGAGGACTGGTGCCGCGTGCTGCGTCTCGGCGTCGTCGTCGCTACGCGGCGGCGTCGCCTCGACTTCGCGTTACGCTAAAACGAGGTGGCACTGGTGCCGCGTGCTCGTCTCGGCGTCCGTCGTCGCTACGCGGCGGCGTCCTCCTCGACTTCGCGTTACGCTAAAGCAGAAAACGCTGGTGTCACGTGCCGTATCGGCGTCCGTCGTCGCTACGCGGCGGCGTCGCCTCGACTTCGCGCTTACGCTAAGACGAGGTAGCACTGGTGTCACGTGCTCGTCTCGGCGTCGTCGTCGCTACCGTGGCGAGTCGCCTCGACTCGCGTTACGCTAAGACAGGGTGGCTATTGTGTCACGTGCTCGTCTCGGAGTCCGTCGTCGCTACGCGGCGGCGTTCGCTCGACTTCGCGTTACGCTAAGACAGGGAGGCAATGGTGTCATGTGCTCGTCTCGGCGTCCGTCGTCGCTACGCGGCGGCGTCCGCCTCGACTTCGCGTTGCGCTAAAACGAGGGAAGCAATGGTGTCATGTGCTGCGTCTCGGCGTCCGTCGTCGCTACCGCGACGACGTCCGCCTCGACTCGCGTTACGCTAAGACAGGGTGGCACTGGTGTCACGTGCTCGTCTCGGCATCCGTCATCACTACCGCGATGATGTCCGCCTCGACTCGTGTTACGCTAAGAGAGGGAGGCAATGGTGTCACGTGCTCGTCTCAGCGTCCGTCGTTGCTACCGCGACGACGTCCGTCTCGACTTGCGTTACGCTAAAGACAGGGTGGCACTGGTGTCACGTGGTGCGTCTCGGCGTCGTTATCGCTACGCGGCGGCGTCGCCCACGACTTCGCGTTACGCTAAGACGGGTGGCACTAGTGTCACGTGCTGCGTCTCGGCGTCCGTCGTCGCTACGCGGCGGCGTCCGCCTCGACTCACGTTACGCTAAAGGCGAGGGAGGACTGGTGTCACGTGCTCGTCTCGGCGTCGTCGTCGCTACGCGAGGACGTCCCCTCGACTCGCGTTACGCTAAGACAGGGTGGCACTGGTGCCACGTGCTCGTCTCGGTGTCGGTCGTCGCTACCGCGACGATGTCCACCTTGACTCGCGTTACGCTAAGACAGGGTGGCACTGGTGCCACGTGCTCGTCTCGGTGTCCGTCGTCGCTACCGCACGACATCCGCCTCGACTCGCGTTACGCTAAGACAGGGTGGCATTGGTGTCACATGCTCGTCTCGGCGTCCGTCGTCGCTACCGTGACGAGGTCCGCCTCGACTCGCGTTACGCTAAGACAGGGTGGCACTGGTGTCACGTGCTCGTCTCGGCGTCCGTCGTCGCTACCGTGACGAGGTCCGCCTCGACTCGCGTTACGCTAAGACAGGGTGGCAATGGTGTCACGTGCTCGTCTCGGAGTCCGTCGTCGCTACTGCGGCGGCGTCGCCGACTTCGCGTTACGCTAAAGCGAGGTGGCACTGGTGCCCGCGTGCTGCGTCTCGGCGTCGTCGTCGCTACGCGGCGGCGTCGCCTCGACTCACGTTGCGCTAAGGCGGGGCGGCACTGCTGTGGCGTGCTCGTCTCGGTGTCGTCGTCGCTACCGTGGCGAGTCGGCTCGACTTCGCGTTACGCTAAGGCGAGGTGGCACTGGTGTCACGTGCTCGTCTCGGCGTCGTCGTCGCTACCGTGGCGAGTCGCCTCGACTTCGCGTTACGCTAAGGCAGGGTGGCAATGGTGTCACGTGCTCGTCTCGGAGTCCGTCGTCGCTACGCGGCGGCGTCGCCGACTTCGCGTTACGCTAAGATAGGGAGGCAATGGTGTCACGTGCTCGTCTTGGCGTCCGTCGTCGCTACGCGCGGCGGCGCCTCGACTCGCGTTACGCTAAGACAGGGAGGCAATGGTGTCACGTGCTCGTCTCGGCGTCCGTCGTCGCTACCGCGACAACATCCGCCTCGACTCGCGTCACGCTAAGACAGGGTGGCACTGGTGTCACGTGCTCGTCTCGGCATCCGCCGTCGCTACCGCGACGACGTCCGCCTCGACTCGCGTTACGCTAAGATAGGGAGGCAATGGTGTCACGTGCTCGTCTCGGCGTCCGTCGTCGCTACCGCGACGACGTCCGTCTCGACTCGCGTTACACTAAGAAAAGGGTGGCACTGGTGTCACGTGCTTGTCTCGGCGTCCGTCGTCACTACCGCGACGACCTCCGCCTCGACTCGCGTTACGCTAAGACAGGGTGGCACTGGTGGCACGTGCTGGTCTCGGCGTCCGTCGTCGCTACCGCGACGACGTCCGCCTCGACTCCCGTTACGCTAAGACAGGGAGGCACTTGTGTCACGTGATCGTCTCGGCGTCCGTCGTCGCTACGCGATAGCGTCGCCTCGACTTCGCGTTACGCTAAAACGAGGTAGCACTGGTAGCGCGTGCTGCGTCTCGGCGTCCGTCGTTGCTACGCGATGATGTCGCCTCGACTTCGCGTTACGCTAAGGCGAGGTAGCACTGGTGTCACGTGCTGCGTCTCGGCGTCGTCGTCGCTACGCGGCGGCGTCCACCTCGACTTCGCGTTACGCTAAAGGCGAGGTCGCACTGGTGTCACGTGCTCATCTCGGCGTCCGTCGCCGCTACGTGGCGGCGTCGCCTCGACTTCGTGTTACGCTAAGAGCGGGTGGCACTGGTGTCACGTGCTCGTCTCGGCGTCGTCGTCGCTACGCGGCGGCGTCGCCCGACTCACGTTACGCTAAGACGAGGAAACGCGGTGTCACGTGCTGCGTCTCGGCGTCGTCGCCGCTACGCGAGGGCGCCGCCTCGACTTCGAATTACGCTAAGCGAGGTGGCAATGGTGTCACGTGCTCGTCTCGGCGTCCGTCGTCGCTACGCGGCGGCGTCCGTCTCGACTTCGCGTTACGCTAAGACGAGGGAAACGCGGTGTCACGTGCTGCGTCTCGGCGTCCGTCGTCGCTACGCGGCGGCGTCGCCTCGACTTCGCGTTACGCTAAAAGCAGGGAAGCAATGGTGTCACGTGCCGTCTCGGCGTCGTCGCCGCTACCACGGCGGCGTCCACCTTGACTTCGCGTTATGCTAAAACGAGGTGGCACTAGTGTCACGTGCTGCGTCTCGGCGTCGTCGCCGCTACCACGGCGGCGTCCACCTTGACTTCGCGTTATGCTAAGGCGAGGTGGCACTGGTGTCGCGTGCTCGTCTCGGCGTCGTAAATCGCTACGCGATGGCGTCGCCTCGACTTCGCGTTACGCTAAGGCAGGGTGGCTGATGTCACGTGCTCGTCTCGGCGTCGCCGTCGCTACCGCGGCGTCGTCGCCTCGACTTCGCGTTACGCTAAAGCGAGGTTGCTTGCTGGTGTCACGTGCTGCGTCTCGGCGTCCATCGTCGCGCCGCGGCGGCGTCGCCTCGACTTCGCGTTACACTAAGACGAGGTGGCAATGGTGTCACATGCTCATCTCGGCGTCCGTCGTCGCTACCGTGGCGGCGTCCGTCTCGACTTCGCGTTACGCTAAAGGCGGGGAAACGCTGGTGTCACGTGCTCGTCTCGGCGTCCGTCGTCGCTACGCGGCGGCGTCGCCTCGACTTCGCGTTACGCTAAAGCAGGGAAGCAATGGTGTCACGTGCTCGTCTCGGCGTCCGTCGTCGCTACGCGGCGGCGTCGCCTCGACTTCGCATTATGCTAAGAGCAAGGGTGTGCTGGTGTCACGTGCTCGTCTCGGCGTCCGTCGTCGCTACCACAACGACGTCCGCCTCGACTCGCGTTACGCTAAGATAGGGTGGCACTGGTGTCACGTGCTCGTCTTGGCGTCCGCCGTCGCTACCGCGACGACATCCGCCTCGACTCGCATTACGCTAAGACAGGGTGGCAATGGTGTCACGTGCTCGTCTCGGCGTCCGTCGTCGCTACGCGGCGGCGTCGCCTCGACTTCGCGTTACGCTAAGGCGAGGTGGAACTGGTGTCACGTGCTCGTCTCGGCGTCCGTTATCGCTACGCGGCGGCGTCGCCTCGACTTCGCGTTACGCTAAGACGAGGTGGCACTAGTGTCACGTGCTCGTCTCGGCGTCGTCGTCGCTACCGCCAGCGAGTCGCCTTGACTCGCGTTACGCTAAAGGCGAGGAGGACTGGTGTCACGTGCTGCGTCTCGGCGTCGTCGTCGCAACGCGGCGGCGTCGCCGACTTCGCGTTACGCTAAGACAGGGTGGCACTGGTGGCACGTGCTCGTCTCGGCGTCCGTCGTCGCTACGCGACGACGTCGCCTCGACTCCCGTTACGCTAAGACAAGGGGCACTGGTGTCACGTGATCGTCTCGGCGTCCGTCATCGCTACGCGATAGCGTCGCCTCGACTTCGCGTTACGCTAAGACGAGGTGGCACTGGTAGCGCGTGCTGCGTCTCGGCGTCCGTCGTTGCTACGCGATGATGTCGCCTCGACTTCGCGTTACGCTAAGACGAGGTAGCACTGGTGTCACGTGCCGTCTCGGCGTCGTCGTCGCTACGCGGCGGCGTCCACCTCGACTTCGCGTTACGCTAAAGCGAGGTCGCTTGGTGTCACGTTCTCGTCTCGGCGTCCGTCGCCGCTACCGTGGCGGCGTCGCCTCGACTTCGCGTTACGCTAAGACAGGGTGGCACTGGTGTCACGTGCCGTCTCTACGTGCGTAAATCGCTACGCGGCGGCGTCGCCTCGACTCACGTTACGCTAAGAGCGGGGAGGCGCTGGTGTCACGTGCTCGTCTCGGCGTCCGTCGCCGCTACGCGAGGCGCCGCCTCGACTTCGCGTTACGCTAAGACAGGGTGGCAATGGTGTCACGTGCTGCGTCTCGGCGTCCGTCGTCGCTACGCGGCGGCGTCCGTCTCGACTTCGCGTTACGCTAAAACGAGGAAACGCTGGTGTCACGTGCTCGTCTCGGCGTCCGTCGTCGCTACGCGGCGGCGTCGCCTCGACTTCGCGTTACGCTAAAGCGAGGAAGCAATGGTGTCACGTGCTCGTCTCGGCGTCGTCGCCGCTACCACGGCGGCGTCCACCTTGACTTCGCGTTATGCTAAAACAGGTGGCACTGGTGTCACGTGCTCGTCTCGGCGTCCGTCGTCGCTACGCGATGGCGTCGCCTCGACTTCGCGTTACGCTAAGGCGAGTGGCGCTGATGTCACGTGCTCGTCTCGGCGTCGCCGTCGCTACGCGGCGTCATCGCCTCGACTTCGCATTACGCTAAAACGAGGTGGCAATGGTGTCACGTGCTGCGTCTCGGCGTCCGTCGTCGCTACGCGGCGGCGTCGCCTCGACTTCGCGTTACGCTAAGGCGAGGTGGCCTTTGGTGTCACGTGCTCGTCTCGGCGTCCATCGTCGCTACCGCGACGACGTCCGCCTCGACTCGCGTTACACTAAGACAGGGTGGCAATGGTGTCACATGCTCGTCTCGGCGTCCGTCGTCGCTACCGTGACGACGTCCGTCTCGACTCGCGTTACGCTAAGACAGGGAGGCACTGGTGTCACGTGCTCGTCTCGGCGTCCGTCGTCGATACCGCGACGACGTCCGCCTCGACTCGCGTTACGATAAAACAGGGAGGCAATGGTGTCACGTGCTCGTCTCGACGTCCGTCATCGCTACCACGACGACGTCCACCTTGACTCGCGTTATGCTAAGACAGGGTGGCACTAGTGTCACGTGCTCGTCTCGGCGTCCGTCGTCGCTAGCACGATGGCGTCCGCCTCGACTCGCGTTACGCTAAGACAGGGTGGCACTGGTGTCACGTGCTCGTCTCGGCGTCCGTCGTCGCTACCGCGACGTCGTCCGCCTCGACTCGCGTTACGCTAAGAATAGGGTAGCACTGTTGTCACGTGCTGCGTCTTGGCGTCGCCCGTTGCTACGCGGCGGCGTCGCCTCGACTTCGCGTTACGCTAAGACAGGTGGCACTTGTGTCACGTGCTCGTCTCGGCGTCCGTCGTCGCTACGCGAAGATGTCGCCTTGACTTCGCGTTACGCTAAAGACGAGGAGGACTGGTGTCACGTGCTGCGTCTCGGCGTCCGTCGTCGCTACGCGGCGGCGTCCGCCTCGACTTCGCGTTACGCTAAGGCGGGGTGGCACTGGTGCCGCGTGCTGCGTCTCGGCGTCGTCGTCGCTACGCGGCGGCGTCGCCTCGACTTCGCGTTACGCTAAAGCGAGGGTAGCACTGGTGTCACGTGCTGCGTCTCGGCGTCCGTCGTCGCTACGCGGCGGCGTCCGCCTCGACTTCGCGTTACGCTAAAAGGCGAGGTAGCACTGGTGTCACGTGCTGCGTCTCGGCGTCCGTCGTCGCTACGCGGCGGCGTCCGCCTCGACTTCGCGTTACGCTAAAGGCGAGCGGCACTGGTGTCACGTGCTCATCTCGGCGTCCGTCGTCGCTACGCGGCGGCGTCGCCTCGACTTCGCGTTACGCTAAGACAGGGTGGAACTGGTGTCACGTGCTCGTCTCGGCGTCCGTCGTCGCTACCGCGACGACGTCCGCCTCGACTCGCGTTACGATAAGACAGGGTGGCAATGGTGTCACATGCTCGTCTCGGCGTCCGTCGTCGCTACTGCGACGACGTCCGTCTCGACTCGCGTTACGCTAAGACATGGAGGCACTGGTGTCACGTGCTCGTCTCGGCGTCCGTCGTCGCTACCGCGACGACGTCCGCCTCGACTCGCGTTACGCTAAGACAAGGTGGCAATGGTGTCACGTGCTCGTCTCGGCGTCCGTCGTCGCTACGCGGCGGCGTCGCCTCGACTTCGCGTTACACTAAGGCAGGGTGGCAATGGTGTCACATGCTGCGTCTCGGCGTCGTCGTCGCTACCGTGGCGGCGTCGTCTCGACTTCGCGTTACGCTAAGGCGAGGAGGCACTGGTGTCACGTGCTCGTCTCGGCGTCGTCGTCGCTACGCGGCGGCGTCGCCTCGACTTCGCGTTACGCTAAAACAGGGAGAGCAATGGTGTCACGTGCTCGTCTCGGCGTCCGTCGTCGCTACCACGGCGGCGTCGCCTCGACTTCGCGTTATGCTAAGAAGAGGTGGCACTGGTGTCACGTGCCGTCTCGGCGTCGTCGTCGCTACCGCGGCGGCGTCGCCTCGACTTCGCGTTACGCTAAGATAAGGTGGCACTGTTGTCGCGTGCTCGTCTTGGCGTCGCCGTCGCTACGCGCGCGACATCCGCCTCGACTTCGCGTTACGCTAAGACGAGGTGGCAATGGTGTCGCGTGCTGCGTCTCGGCGTCCGTCGTCGCTACGCGGCGGCGTCGCCTCGACTTCGCGTTACGCTAAGGCAGGTGGAACTGGTGTCACGTGCTGCGTCTCGGCGTCCGTCGTCGCTACGCGGCGGCGTCGCCTCGACTTCGCGTTACGCTAAACGGGTGGCACTGGTGTCACGTGCTCGTCTCGGCGTCCGTCGTCGCTACGCGAAGATGTCGCCTTGACTTCGCGTTACGCTAAAACGAGGAGGGCTGGTGTCACGTGCTGCGTCTCGGCGTCCGTCGTCGCTACGCGGCGGCGTCGCCGACTTCGCGTTACGCTAAGGCGGTGGCACTGGTGCCGCGTGCTCGTCTCGGCGTCGTCGTCGCTACGCGGCGGCGTCGCCTCGACTTCGCGTTACGCTAAGACGAGGTAACTGGTGTCACGTGCTGCGTCTCGGCGTCCGTCGTCGCTACGCGATGGCGTCGCCTCGACTTCGCGTTACGCTAAGACGAGGTGGCACTGGTGTCGCGTGCTGCGTCTCGGCGTCCGTCGTCGCTACGCGGCGGCGTCGCCTCGACTTCGCGTTACGCTAAGACGGGGCGGCACTGGTGTCACGTGCTCATCTCGGCGTCCGTCGTCGCTACGCGGCGGCGTCGCCTCGACTTCGCGTTACGCTAAGGCGAGGTGGAACTGGTGTCACGTGCTGCGTCTCGGCGTCGTCGTCGCTACGCGGCGGCGTCGCCTCGACTTCGCGTTACGATAAGGCAGGGTGGCAATGGTGTCACGTGCTGCGTCTCGGCGTCCGTCGTCGCTACTGCGGCGGCGTCGAAATCTCGACTTCGCGTTACGCTAAGACATGGACGTGCACTGGTGTCACGTGCTGCGTCTCGGCGTCGTCGTCGCTACGCGGCGGCGTCGCCTCGACTCGCGTTACGTTAAAACATGGAGGCAATGGTGTCACATGCTCGTCTCGGCGTCCGTCATCGCTACCACGACGACGTCCGCCTCGACTCGCATTATGCTAAGACAGGGTGGCATTGGTGTCACGTGCTCGTCTCGGCGTCCGTCGTCGCTACAACGACGACGTCCGCCTCGACTCGCGTTACGCTAAGATAGGGTGGCACTGGTGTCACGTGCTTGTCTTGGCGTCTGCCGTCGCTACCGCGACGACATCCGCCTCGACTCGCATTACGCTAAGACAGGGTGGCAATGGTGTCACGTGCTCGTCTCGGCGTCCGTCGTCGCTACGCGCGGCGGCGTCGCTCGACTTCGCGTTACGCTAAGGCGAGGTGACTTCGCTGGTGTCACGTGCTGCGTCTCGGCGTCGGCGTCGTCGCTACGCGGCGGCGTCGCGCCTCGACTTCGCGTTACGCTAAGACGAGGTAGCTAACTGGTGTCACGTGCTGCTCGTCTCGGCGTCCGTCGTCGCTACGCGGCGATGTCGCCTCGACTTCGCGTTACGCTAAGAGGCGAGGGAGGACTGGTGTCACGTGCTGCGTCTCGGCGTCCGTCGTCGCTACGCGGCGGCGTCCGTCTCGACTTCGCGTTACGCTAAAGGCGAGGAGCACTGGTGTCACGTGCTCGTCTCGGCGTCGTCGTCGCTACGCGGCGACGTCCGTCTCGACTTCGCGTTACGCTAAAACGAGGGAGGCAATGGTGTCACGTGCTGCGTCTCGGCGTCCGTCGTCGCTACGCGGCGGCGTCCACCTCGACTTCGCGTTACGCTAAAGCAGGGTGGCACTGGTGTCACGTGCTCGTCTCGGCGTCCGTCGTCGCTACGCGGCGGCGTCGCCTCGACTTCGCGTTACGCTAAGACGAGGTGGCACTGGTGTCGCGTGCTCGTCTCGGCGTCGTCGTCGCTACGCGGCGGCGTCGCCTCGACTTCGCGTTACGCTAAGACAGGGTGGCAATGGTGTCGCGTGCTCGTCTTGGCGTCCGTCGTCGCTACGCGGCGGCGTCGCCTCGACTTCGCGTTACGCTAAGACAGAGG
>JAHHZJ010001996.1:0-28524 GCA_021437245.1 Aegilops speltoides
TGTCGGTCCGGCCGCTTCATCTCACAATACCGCTGAACCAAAGTATGACATGCTGGTAGGTAGTATGACTTGTATCGCCCACAACTCACGTGTGTTCTACTCGTGCAAAACATCAAACCATAAAAACCTAGGCTCTGATACCACTGTTGGGAAACGTAGTAATTTCAAAATTTTCCTACGCACACGCAAGATCATGGTGATGCATAGCAACGAGAGGGGAGAGTGTTGTCTACGTACCCTCGTAGACCGAAGCGGAAGCGATCACAACGTAGAGGAAGTAGTCGTACGATCTCCTCGCGATCCAACCGATCCTAGCGCCGTTACTCGGCGCCCGAGTTCTTGACACACGACAGCTCGATGACGCTCCTCGGGCTCCAATCCAAGAGAGCTTCGGGAGGAGAGTTTCGTCAGCACAACGGTGTGGTGACAATCTTGATGTTCTATCGCGCAGGCTTCGCCTAAGCTTTGCGACGATATGACCGAGGTGGAATATGGTGGAGGGGGCACCGACACGGCTAAGGAACGATCCGTAGATCAACTTGTGTGTTCTAGGGTGCCCCTGCCCCGTGATATAAAGGAGCAGGGGGTGCGGCGGCCCTTGGAGGAGGCTCGCGGAGGAGTCCTACTCCCACCGAGTAGGACTCCCCTTCCTAGTTGGATTAGGATTGGGGAGGAAAGAGGGAAGGGCGCGCCGCCTCTCCTTGTCCTATTCGGATTAGGGGAGGGCGCGGCCTGCCTGGCCGGCCCTTCCTCTTCTCCCTCACGGCCCACTAAGGCCCAATAACCCCGGAGGGTTCCGTAACCCCGGTGTTAAGAAAATCCCGATTTCACCCGGAACCATTCAACTCCAAATATAGGCTTCCAATATATCAATCTTTATGTCTCGACCATTTCGAGACTCCTCGTCATGTCCGTGATCACATCCGGACTCCTAACTTCTTTGGTACATCAAAATACACAAACTCATAATATAACCGCCATCGAAACCTTAAGCGTGCGGACCCTACGGTTCGAGAACAATGTAGACATGACCGAGACACGTCTCCGATCAATAACCAATAGCGGACCTGGATGCCCATATTGGCTCCTACATATTCTACGAAGATCTTTATCGGTCGGACCGCATAACAACATATGTTGTTCCTTTGTCATCGGTATGTTACTTGCCCGAGATTCGATCGTCAAGATCCAATACCTAGTTCAATCTCGTTACGGCAAGTCTCTTTACTCGTTCCGTAATACATCATCTCACAGCTAACTCATTAGTTGTAATGCTTGCAAGGCTTAAGTGATGTGTATTACCGAGAGGGCCCAGAGATACCTCTCCGAGCAATCGGAGTGACAAAACCTAATCTCAAATACGCCAACCCAACATCCGCCTTTGGAGACACTGTAGTACTCCTTTATAATCACCCGATTCGTTGTGACGTTTGGTAGTACCAAAGTGTTCCTCCGTAAACGGAGTTGCATAATCTCATAGTTATAGGAACATGTATAAGTCATGGATAAAAGCAGTAGCAACATACTAAACGATCGTGTGCTAAGCTAATGAAATGGGTCATGTCAATCAGATCATTCAACTAATGATGTGACCTTGTTAATCAAATAACAACTCTTTGTTCATGGTTAGGAAACATAACCATCTTTGATTAACAAGCTAGTCTAGTAGAGGCATACTAGTGACATATTGTTTGTCTATGCATTCACACATGTATCATGTTTCCGGTTAATACAATTCTAGCATGAATGATAAACATTTATCATGAAATAAGGAAATAAATAATAACTTTATTATTGCCTCTAGGGCATATTTCCTTCAGATGGCCCCTTCCGGCAGGGTGCCAGAGAGGGCCTAGATTAATTTCTCGTGGCTATAGAGGCTTGCGGCGGCGGAACTTCAATCTAGGTTATTTTCTGGAGGTTTCTGTATTTATAGGAATTTTTGGCGTCGGTCTCATGTCAAGGGGGTCTCCGAATCGTCCACGAGATAGGGGCCCACGCCCAGGGGGTGGGCGCGCCCCCTCCCTCGTGGACAGCCCAAGACTCTTCTGGCCCAACTCTTTTACTCCAGGGGCTTCTTTTGGTCCAGAAAAAATCATCAAAAATTGGCACGTCAATTGGACTCGTTTAGTATTCCTTTTCTGTAGAACTCAAAAACAAGGAAAAAAAGAAACTGGCACTGGGCTCTAGGTTAATAGGTTAGTTAAAATAGCATATAAATGCATATAAAACATCCACGATGGATAATATAATAGCATGAATACTTCAGAAATTATAGATACGTTGGAGATGTATCAAGAACCAAGGTATCAATCCTGTAGGAGGCTACACTCAAATCCCTCGTACCTGCACAAACAAATAAGAACCTTGCAACCAATGCGATAAAGGAGTTGTCAATCCCTTCACGGCCACTTGCAAAAGTGAGATCTGATAGAGATAATATGATAAATATTTTTGGTATTTTTGTGATATAGATTGGAAAGTAAAAATTGCAAAATAAAATTGATCGGAAACTTATATGATGGAAAATAGACCCGGGGGCCATAGGTTTCACTAGTGGCTTCTCTCAAGATAGCATAAATATTACGGTGGGTGAACAAATTACTATCGAGCAATTGATAGAAAAGTGCATAGTTATGACAATATCTAGGCATAATCATATTTATAGGCATCACGTCCGCGACAAGTAGATCAAAACGATTCTGCATCTACTACTATTACTCCACACATCGACCGCTATCCAGCATGCATCTAGAGTATTAAGTTCATAAGAACAGAGTAATGCATTAAGCAAGATGACATGATGTAGAGGGATAAACTCAAGCAATATGATATAAACCCCATCTTTTTATCCTCGATGGCAACAATACAATACGTGCCTTGCTGCCCCTGCTGTCACTGGGAAAGGACACCGCAAGATTGAACCCAAAGCTAAGCACTTCTCCCATTGCAAGAAAGATCAATCTAGTAGGCTAAACAAAACTGATAATTCGAAAGACTTGCAAAGATAACAAATCATACATAAAAGAATTCAGAGGAGATTCAAATATTGTTCATAGATAATCTTGATCATAAACCCACAATTCATCGGATCTCGACAAACATATCGCAATAAGAATTACATCAGATAGATCTCCAAGAAGATTGAGGAGAACTTTTTATTGATATCCAAAGAGAGAGAAGAAGCCATCTAGCTAATAACTATGGACCCGAAGGTCTGAGGTAAACTACTCACACTTCATCGGAGAGGCTATGGTGTTGATGTAGAAGCCCTCCGTGATCGATTCCCCCTCCGGCGGAGCGCCGGAAAAGGCCCCAAGATGGGATCTCACGGGTACAAAAGGTTGCGGCGGTGGAAATAGGGTTTCGTGGTGCTCTCGGATGTTTTCAGGGTATATGAGTATATGTAGGCGAAAGAAGTCGGTCATGGGAGCCACGAGGGGCCCACGAGGGTGGGGGCACGCCTACCCCCCTAGGCGCGCCCTCCTGCTTCGTGGCCGCCTCGTTGCTTTCTTGACGTCCACTCCAAGTCTCCTGGATTGCGTTTGTTCCAAAAATAACTCTCCTGAAGTTTTAATTCCGTTTGGACTCCCTTTGATATTCCTTTTCTGCAAAACACTGAAATAGGAAAAAAACAGCAATTTGGACTGGGCCTCCGGTTAATAGGTTAGTCCTTAAAATAATATAAAAATGTATAATAAAGCTCATTAAACATCCAAAACAGACAATATGATAGCATGGAACAATCAAAAATTATAGATACGTTGGAGACGTATCACTTCTCCGTAGTTCTGTTGATTACAATAAACTTGATGCCCTTACTCGGGTCTGCGACTTGCTTATAACACACACACGCGCGCGTGCCCAGCATGCTCGTCGTCTGGTCCACTAGTCAGCGGTTCGCCTCCATCCTTCTCCTCTTGTGGCCTGTCTTCTGGGCCTTCGTCGTCAATGTCTCATGCCTGGTTCAGTACGGCCGTGTCAGCCATGACAGTCTCCCTCGCTTGAAAGCCACCTTATCCCCAAGGTGGCTGTAATGGAAACTGGCACTGCAGCGCCTCCGGATCCTCCCAGGTGGCCAATGATCTGGGCAGGTCGCTTCACTGGACTAGGACGCGGGGACGCAAGCTATTTGCCGAACGGACCGTCTTGTGATCGACCACGCATTGTGGTTCTTGTTCTGCCTGCAAAACAGAGTTATCTGGTGGTAATTCTTCATTGACCGGCACCTTTTCTCCGATTGCCTTTTTAAGAAGCGACACATGCACCACCGGGTGGATCTTGCTGGATTCCGGCAGGTTCAGCCGATAAGCAATTGCTCCCATTCAAGCTTGGATAGTGGATGGCCCATAATAGCGAAATGCCAGCTTTTGGAACTGTCTCCGTGCCATGGATGTTTGAATAAAGGGTTGTAGTTTGAGAAGGATCGTGTCCTCCACCTCAAATGATCTGTTAGTGCGGTGCCGGTCAGCCTGAACCTTCATTCGGTCTTGTGCTCTTTTGAGTTGTTGTTGGAGATGTTTTGCCAATACTTCCCGCACACGGAGCCATGCCTTCAAGTCAGGCACAATACAATCATCCAACTGGGCCACACCAAACTCGCGGGGCAGATGTCCATATATAACCTCGAAGATTGTCCTCCCCAGTGCTGAGTGGAAGCATGTGTTGTACCAGTACTCTGCCAATGCTAGCCATTTAGACTGATTAGATGGGCAGGAGTGGACCGAGCAGCAGAGGTATGTCTCCAAGCACTAACTCACCCTCTTTGTATGTCCATCCGTCTGAGGGTGGTACGAAGAACTCATCTTCAACTCTGTTTTGCTCAAACGGGAGAGCTCTTGTCCATCACATCATTCTCTAATGATGTGATCCCGTTCATCAAATGACAACACATATCTATGGTCAGGAAACATAACCATCTTTGATTAACGAGCTAGTCAAGTAGAGGCATACTAGGGACACTCTGTTTTGTCTATGTATTCACACATGTACTAAGTTTCCGGTTAATACAATTCTAGCATGAATAATAAACATTTATCATGATATAAGAAAATATAAATAAGGAGGTAGTGCAATGGTTGGTGCAATGGGTTAATGTGCCAACTAAGGACGCAACATGAAGGGACTCTGCTTTTATGTAGAAGATTTTTCCTGCTTTCCAGCCTTGAGGACAAGTCCGATCTTTAGAGTGGGTATTGTCACACACAGACCTGCATCTGCACTATGAAGATCTTCTTCAGTTGGGTGTTCATTATCCGGAACGCTCTTTGTATCAAGTTGTCATCGGATTGTAATTCTAGCCGCCACTAAGTCGTTGGCACTACTTTATCATTTTCAAGCTATAGAACCCTAGCTAGTCTCCTCCGAATCCAGGGCTAGTTCTTGCAATCAGACTCTGAATTTGCATGATTTCCATCTCTGAACATGACACTAAGACAAAAAAAGGAAGAGAGATCTTTCATTTGTTTACATTATGATGGCCAAGTGCAAAAGACTGATAACAAGAACCTCGGCCCTGAACTTGATCCGAAGGGAAATGTACCCATGGTTCGATTCTCAAATTGAACTACGCCGCACGGCCTCCTGGTCTGTGCTAACCTACGCACGCACAGGTCTGTCTGATTAGGAATCGAAGATTGCAAGTCAAAACGCAATCGCCAAGAAAGAGAGAGAAAAAAAGGCCTTCAGATCCCAAACAGCGTCGTGTGTGCAGTGCACAGCCAACCGGCGCTTCGAAAACGCGGGCGGCAAGCCAACGAAATTCGCGGCCGCGTGTGGTGTGTGCCACCCTAACTCGGATTGTCGATCTGTGGATCCTCGCCTAGGTCTAGGCCTAGGGCCTAATTTCGACTCGAATTTGAATCCGACTCCAATCGAGGTCGCTCCTGCGTCTATTTCCCCCCGAATCTCGTCGATCGATCCATCCGCTCGCCACCCACCTCCCCTCCCCTGCTCCGTCGATCCCCTGCTCCCATCGCCCTCGCCTCCACCGCGCGCGCATCCCCCTCTCCAGCAACCGAAGCTGTTCGTCCGTCGAGCTAGCGCGATGGCCGCCCGCAAGCGGCCTGCCGCAGTCCTCGACGCCGGCCACGCCACCACGACGGCGCCTCAACAATCGCCGGCTTGCTGCAAGAGGAGCCGCACCAGAATCAGGAGCACCGCGGAGTACGAGGAGGAGACCCGCCTCGGCGAGGGCGGCTTCGGCTGCGTCCTCCTGGCGCGCCACCGCGACACCCGCAAGATCGTCGCCATCAAGTACCTCTACTGGCCGGAGGGGTCGCAGCAGCCCCCCAACGCCGCGGAGCTTCTGCGGGAGGCCCGATTCCTCGAGGCCTGCGACGGGAACCCGTACGTCGTCGGCTTCGAGGGCCTGGTGCGCGACCCGGACAACGGCACCTTCGGCCTCGTCATGGAGTACGTCGCCGCGCCGAGCCTCCACAAGTTCCTGCGGAACAGGCGCAGCGGCCAGCCGCTCCCGGAGTCCGCCGTGCGCGCCATCATGTGGAAGCTCCTCACCGGTGCCAGGACGATGCACGACCGCCACGTCGTCCACCGCGACATCAAGCCCGGCAACATCCTTGTCGGCCAAGACGGCGAGCTCGTCAAAATCTGCGACTTTGGGCTGGCGATCTCCATGTCCGAGCTGCCGCCGTACAACCAGGCCGGCACGCCGTTCTACGTGGCGCCCGAGGTGCTCCTGGGGAAGCGGGACTACGACGCGCTCGTGGACACGTGGTCTATCGGCTGCGTCATGGCCGAGATGCTCACCGGTAAGACGCTGTTCCTCGGCGATGATGATGACGACGCCAAAGACAATGAGATCATCCAGCTCTGGAGCATCTTCCGCTTGCTCGGGACGCCAGACGACAGGACGTGGCCGGGGTTCACGTCGCTGCCGCTCACCGAAAAGGCGCTGAAGCTGCTACCGCGGGGGCACAAGCACAACAAGCTGCGTGATCTGTTCCCTCAAGAGAAGCTGTCCGAGCATGGATTCCAGGTGTTGCAAGGCCTTCTCACCTGCAACCCCAACCAGCGACTGACGGCGGCCGCGGCGCTCAAGCACCGATGGTTTGCTGCTCCTCGTCCAGCCGCCGCCGCTCCAAAGGTCGAAAAGAAGGCACCAAGGATCAAGTTCGTCCCGCCGGCCATGCTAGAGAAGAATCTACTCAAAATTCCACTCGCCGTGTGGAACGCAGCTCAACAAGTCTAGTTAAACTCTCCAGATTTAGCTGTGCTTGGATGAGCCATCTATGTAAATGCTAGGATAAACTCTCGTAATGTAACTGTGCTTGGAAGTGGATGAGCCATCTATGAGCCATCAAGTAGAACTTGATTGCCGGATCGCCCATTAGTGTTGGCCTGCTTTTCTGAATTGTATGTGCCATTATGCAGATATGTGTAAATTGTGATGTAGTGTTGAGAGATCCATCAGAGTGCTCAGTTTGTGTGGTTTTTTCTTTCCAAAATCCTGAGTGATGATAAATATGTAGTACAAATGTTCTAAGCAACACAAATCCTGAGTGGTGGATGATTTGATGGTTAAAATGTCCTGCTAGCTGGTACAGATTTCATGAGTACTTATAAGTTTAATAATGGTACCAGTACAGCAATTGGACTTGTTCATGTACTTCGGTGTATGTGTTTTTCGAAAGAGGTAATATCACTGGCAGTCATGTAACTTGCGCTGGATGTTCAGTTTGGTGCTAAAACTTTAAAAATACGGATTTGTAGTCATCTAACTTGTTGTGTGGTGCAAATACGGTGCTTTTGTATTGTATCCGGCGTACAACTTCCTACATGGCATGCCAGTATGGGAGTGGCCCACATGTCAGTGGCTGCAGTATATTTTTTCGATAACTCCATGGATTTTTTATGTGTTAATGAACAGTATATTGGAGGCACGCACACTGTGAGAACCACCTTCCCTAATGGCATCTGATGATCATAAGGGATAACTACCATTTATATGCCTTCTCTTAAAACACGGGGACCATGCCAGCTCAAATGGGCTATGATTAGTGCAGCCCAGTTTGCACCTTAGTTTTTTTAGAAATTTGTATGTAAATTATTGGTCTATGGATTACAAAATTGTTTGTTTAATTTAAATAATATAAATATTTGTAAAACTAAAATTCAAAAAATACAAAAACTGTATTGCTATATTTTTAACAAAAATTGTACTGCTCATAGATGACCAAATTAACATAAGAAAAAGGAGCCGCTAGGTCTCGAACCATATGAGCGGAATAAAAAAAGGAGACGCTTGGTCTCAAACCCGCAACCAACGAGTAGAACAAAAGCTGATCTAGCAACTACACACCTTTCAAGCTCTATTGTCTAATGTGGATAACAATATTTTTTTGAACTAGGATGCATGTGGAGCTTAAATGGGCTGCATATACAATGGCCCATTTTGTCAATCTTAAGTAATAAAGTTATGTTCAAATATTTGTGTGTTATAAAAATATTATACATACAAAGGATGATTAGTAAATAGAAAAAATATAAGCCTGAGTATATATAAAAATATTTAGTAAAACGTAAGTAATAAAAACGTTTAAGATATTCGTAATATGTAAGTAATAAAATTATGTTCAAATATTGGTGTGTTAGAGTATTATGCATACAAACAATCCTTTGTGAATAAAACATTTGAATATAAACCTGTGTATTATATTTGGCATGACTGTATATTCATATCAAAAGTTTAAATTTTTAATTATGAATATCTATACGAACATGAAACTATACAAATGTGCGTACAATTATTGAATTGTTCATACAATTCGAATAGTATTTTGAATTGCAATTTTACAAGTATTATATTATTATAAATTATACAAACATTTTTGTAATTAATAAATATATATTTTTAAATATATGAATATTTTTTAAATAATATATTAACAGTTCTGAAACAAATTTATTTCATTTGTATTTACAATATTTATAACACATGAATTTTAAACATTATTTACTACTGAGATCATAATTTACATACAACATTCGAAAAAAAAATCAAAGGTGCATAATGGGCTGCACTGATCATATTTCATTAGAGTTGACAGACCCACGTGTTACAAGAGAAGGAATACAAGATTTAGTTATCCCTTCCATAGATGACATTGTTTGTGGTGGTTACAGCGTGTGCGCGTCTATTGTTGGCCGTTGGTTCCAATCCTGCCGGCTTATATTTATCTTTTATACTCACCTAGGCTTTTTTGCGTTCTTAAAAAAATCCAAGGAGTTGTCTGAAAAAAATGTACTCTTTAATTTTTATGCCGGACACAATAGAAAGCACCGTATTTGCACCATACAACAAGTTGAATGACCATAAATCCGTATTTTTAAAGTTTAAGCACTAAACTGAACATCCAGCGCAAGTTCTATGACTGCTAGTGATATTACCTCTTTTCGAAATTCCACCGTCTTTTTAATGCAAATTTCTATACTGTGAAATATAACCACCGTTCGGAAATAAGTAGTGCGGTTTTATTCTAATATTTGAACTAAACCGCACCACTTATATTCGAATGGGGGGGGATGTAAACACTCCAAACTGTGGAAGATGACCTGCAGAGGGAATGTCATTCAAGAACTTAGTTCCTTTTAGTTCAGTCATATTCGTGGATAGAGCCAATATGGCTGCCCATGTGTGTCTGCCTGAAGCCCCAGTCTCATTGCTGCACGAATGGTCAGAATTCAAAACACAATCATCAGAAAAGTAAGTTCCAAGATAAAAACTACAAATATCGAAGTGGCACGGAAGAACGCATCCTTTTCCCCAACCGTTCCTCCCCAAACCTTAGGAGAGACGATTCATGGACGCATCGTGTCACCACCTCTCCTCCGCCAACAGTTGGCAATTCCTCCATGGGCTTTGTTGATGTGGGAGTGCGAAGAGGTCCATATCTACTGCATGAAGTTGCAGCTTTCCCTGATTTGAGGCTGTTAGGTTGGTTTTTGTTGTGCGTCGCTTTGGCCCTTTTGGTGGTGGCGGTGGCGGTGGCGGTGCTCAATAGAGTCCCCTTTGGTGGCAACTCGTTAGTGGTGGTGGTGGCGCTTGAATAAGGTTCACTCAAGTCTCTCAAACTCGACAGTGCCATTTGCGGCGGCATCAATTGCTCGAGGGCGTATTTTCTCCTCGGCCATTCCGACACGGCGGCTACTTCCTTTTGCAGTTTGTTCCTCTGGCTTCGTTTCCTTCACGTCGATGCAGCTTCCGATGCTGGTGTGAGGCCTGTGAGAAATAAGAGGTTTAGTTGCGGCTCTTCCAGTGCGATGATTTCTTGCTTAGGGCGTTGGTCTGGCGAGATTGTGTCCTTGATGACTTCCCATCTGCGATCAACAATGGCAGGCTGGCTCCGGCGATAGAGTGACATGCGACGGCGCACCATTGACCCGTTCAAGAGGGGCGGGGGGAGGGAGGTGAAGGCGATACACCCCAAGGACTTTAATATTATTTTTTCAGCGTTGTTTGTGTTACTAGTTGGTTAATAGATTTGAGTGCCAAAAAAGTGGCGCATAGAAGCATGGCTACTTAATGTATTTTATTTAACGAGATGAGGAAAAGATTTGTGCCTTCATCATATCCGACTCCTGCTATGTAACTAACCTAACTGAGTGATGAGTGGTAGTATTTTTATTTTACTTTATGAGACGAGCCAAAGTATTTTTTCTATGTTCCTCGAGCGTTACTAATTATTTTGTGTTGCACTTTTTTTGCATCGTTTTGTTAGATTTTAACAAAATATTGTCTTGATAAAGTAGAAAATCTTTTTGATTGAGCTTCCAACAATCCTCTTCAAAATCAGTCTTTAGTTATTGTTTTCACATTCCTGTGTATGTAATATTGACCAATAATGTTCTCAATTAATGAGACAAGACAATCTCTATTCTATCTAAGTTGCGAAATATCGTTGCTCTCGTAAATCACAATAATATCATCTCTTGCTCCCCCTCCGCTTATGATCTATAATGAAATTGGGCTTCACTGTCAAACCATGTCATCTTCTTTCATGCGTACTTGGTAGACATGTACACCCTCTGTCCCAAAATATAAGAACGTTTTTAACACTACACTAGTGTTAAAAACGTTCTTATATTATGGAGTACTTACTGAAGGAAATATGCCCTAGAGGCAATAATAAAGTTATTATTTATTTCCTCATATCATGATAAATGTTTATTATTCATGCTAGAATTGTGTTAACCGGAAACATAATACATGTGTGAATACATAGACAAACATAACGTCACTAGTATGCCTCTACTTGACTAGCTCATTAATCAAAGATGGTTATGTTTCCTAACCATAGGCATGTGTTGTCATTTGATTAACGGGATCACATCATTAGGAGAATGATGTGATTGACATGACCCATTCCGTTAGCCTAGCACTTGATCGTTTAGTATATTGCTATTGCTTTCTTCATGACTTATACATGTTCCTGTAACTATGAGATTATGCAACTCCCATTTACCGGAGGAACACTTTGGGTGCTACCAAACGTCACAACGTAACTGGGTGATTATAAAGGAGTACTGCAGGTGTCTCCAAAGGTACATGATGAGTTGGCGTATTTCGAGATTAGGTTTTGTCACTCCGATTGTCGGAGAGGTATCTCTGGGCCCTCTCGGTAATGCACACATCACTATAAGCCTTGCAAGCAATGTAACCAATGAGTTGGTTACGGGATGATACATTACGTAACGAGTAAAGAGACTTGCCGGTAACGAGATTGAACTAGGTATTGGATACCAACGATCAAACCTCGGGCAAGTATGTAGGATCGAAAGTATGTCTAGAGGGGGGGTGATTAGACTACTTGACAATATAAAAATTCAGCCTTTTGATAAAGACAAGTTTTTGGCAAGTTCACAATGATGATCAAGTCAAGTATCACCCTACACATGCAATTCTAGAGTATAGGCAGCGGAAAGTAAATTGCACATGTAGTAAAGAGAGGTGGAGAAGAGCAAACGCAATTTGGAGACACGGAGATTTTTCTCGTGGTTCCGATAGGTGGTGCTATCGTCAATCCACGTTGATGGAGACTTCAACCCACGGAGGGTAACGGCTGCGAGAGTCCACGGAGGGCTCCACCCACGAAGGGTCCACGAAGAAGCAACCTTGTCTATGCCATCATGGCTCACGCCCACGGAGGACTAGCCTTACTCGGGGTAGATCTTCACAAGTAGGCGATCTCCTTGCCCTTACAAACTTCTTGGTTCAACTCCACATCTCGACGGAGGCTCCCAAGCGACACCTAACCAATCTAGGAGGCACCACCCTCCAAAAGGTAATAGATGGTGTTGATGATGATGAACTCCTTGCTCTTGTGCTTCAAATGATAATCTCCCCAACACTCAACTCTCCTCACCGATTTGGCTGTGGTGGAAGAAAGGATTGAGTGGAAAGCAACTTGGAAGGCTAGAGATCAAGCTTCATATGGTGGGAGTGGAGCAACTTGATCTCAACACAAGGGTAGGTAGTTTTCTTCTCGAAATGTAAGGTAGGAGTGGTAGTTCTTTCGATGGCTCTCTCCACGAATGAAGAGGGGTGGAGGGTATTTATAGCCTCCACAAAAATCCAACCGTTACACACATTTGACCAATCTCGGTCGGACCGAAGTTGACAACTCGGTGAGACCGAAAGTTCAAATCATGTGAGCGTTGGGATTTTCGGTGGGACCGAAAATACAATCTCGGTGAGTCCGATTCGTAAAGACTAGGGCTTGCCAATCTCGGTGGGACCGACTTCATCATCTCGGTGACACCGATTTGATGACGAAGGTTCTGAAGCTTGGCAACACAAGTTTCGTGAGACCGAGTTTAGAATCGGAAAATCCGAGAATTCTAGGGTTTGGCTATATGGTGAGGTGGTTCATCTCGGTGTGGTGAGTTTAGGAAATCGGTGGGACCGAGATTACTTATGAGTGTATTATGGAAGTGAAAGTTGCTGATAGTTTAGGAGATGTATCACTAAGCACTTTGAGCAACCAGATCATTATCATAACCTCATCCCTTTTAATAGTATTGGCTTTCCTATAGACTCAATGTGATCTTGGATCACTAAACCAAAAATGGAGTCTTGAGCTTTTGCCAATGCTTGCCTTAGCATTTTGAGGGTCCACATCTTGGTCATTGCCATACCCATATCAATGAACTTTCGAAATGATTCTCAAGAAACTATTAGTTCAATGATATATATGTTGTTATTGATTACCAAAACCACCCGGGGATTAGTTGCACTTTCAATCTCCCCCTTTTTGGTAATTGATGACAACATATAGATCAAAGCTTTGACAAAGGATATAATCAATGAATAATATCGTCGCTTTGAGAAGTATGTGATAAGCAAGAGCTCCCCCTAAATTTGTGCATTATTTAAGATTTGCGTTGAATGCAAATGCACAATCAATTAGGATCATGGGTCACTCTTCCATGTCACATACATCTTGGTGGAGCGCACAAAATGATAAGAAAGAATAGCATGCACCCAATCACCAAGACATGAGTAAATGGTCATACAAGATATGAATAGCATATGATAAGCATTAAGCACACATTAAAGCATAGTACGACCAAGCACTCATCAAAGTAGAGCAAACGTAGTATCAAACACACGGAACGTCTCGAAAATCTCAAAAGTATCTCAAAAAGACCGCAAATAAACGAAAGAGCAAAAGCGACTCTCTCTCTCTCGAAGTCCTATGATCTATACAATTTCTCCCCCTTTGGCAACAAGTTACCAAAAAGTTCGAAAAGTATAGAGCTAAACGTCACTGAGGACTCTGCTGGCGGCTCTATGCAGGTTGATGTTGGAGTTGAGATGGCAGCATCTGCAAGACTTCGCTGATGTCTCGTGGAGCTGGAGGAGTGGTCACCTGAGCTGGAGCTGGAGCAACTGATGGAGCTGTGGGAGGTGCCGAGGCTGTAGTCCCGGTGTCTGCACTAGAATAGCAATGATCGGGTCCTGTGGGAACCGGAGCAGCTGTTCATAATCATCTGGACTAGGTCATCCTGCATCTCACGCATGAGCTCTTCCTTCTCCTCTTTGCTTCCTCGATATCTCGCCTCAAGCTTGTTGATTACTTGCACTTGATCACTTTACATCCAGAGCATGGATCTTGTCTTCAACAATCCTTTCAAGACTCTCCCGAGACTGCATAATGCTGGCAGGCGTTGTTCAATCCTCCGGTAGCTTCAAGGAGCTGCTCTCCAACACTCTTGGGTTTAGCTGCTGCTGCTGCTGCTTCCTTCTCAGCTTTAGCTTTCTTGGCAGCTTCAGTCTTTGCTTGACCTTCAAGCGACGTTGGGTCCTCCTCATCCATCACAACATCATTGTCCTCATGCTCGGGCTGCGTGGCAAGTGTGGTCTATCCAACAAGTATGTGCCCGTGCCAAACTTGGCATTGATAAGCATCTGAATGTGCGGGCAAATCCACATGACCTCTTCAGTCTGCTGCAGTCCTCTTGATAGTCTCAACTATCAAATCCATCACCTTGAAAGGTGCCTTCTCATCAAGTATATGCAGCATGTTGATAGAGTACCCTCGATCATGCGATGATCTCGGACTTGGGCATCAAGGTATGCCTCGTAATAGTGTTTGTAGTAGGTAGACCTGCCGGAGATGATACATCGAGCCGAGCTTCCAGATCTCCACATCCTTAGCCGGAACCTCTTTGTACATGTTCTTCATAGATTCATGGTTCTTCTTGGGAATACCATAGACATCAACATCATCCTCTCTGCCTTTGGAGCATTCAGAAGGTGCTGCCCATTCTTCAACAGTTGAAGAGAATCTTTGGCCTTCAGTCATCCATGTGATCTTTCCATCCGGATAGAAATGAGCTGTGGCATAGAATTGCATTATCATCTCATCGTTCCAATCATCAACTTTTGACCAACAAAATCTGCAACACCACATGCGGTGAAGCTCTCATGCACATGTGGAAAGAAGTCTCTGTGCTCTTCATTGTCAATGTATGCCCGATCAACATAGCGAGTATCTCGCAACTATGGGCTTCTTGTCCATCAAGCCACATTTCATAGAAGTCCTGCTGCTCTCGGTGTGGAATCTTGGATCAACAGCAGTTCTTCTCCTCACAAACATATGGATCAGCTTGTCTCTATAGCCCGAGACCTCTATCCTTCCTTTCCTTCATGTTCTCGGCTTGAGGATGAGCATCATTGTGAAGTGGCAGTTTCGACGAAGTTTCAAAGAAACTGGTGCCTCATCATCGACACACTGGTGGCACAACATCTTTCTTCTTTTCAGATCAGGATGTTCTGATAGTCTTCTTGGGCTTGGCGTGAGGCTTGGCTTGAGCTGCCTTTCTTTGGAGCAGATGGCTTGGACTTAGAAGGGCTCCAGCCACGATGGCATCACCCATGAACTTAGACTTCGAGGAGGAGGCTGGGGTGCTTCCTCATCCTCATCTTCCTCATTTGCATCATCATGCACAATCCTCTTCCTCTTGGAAGTTTTCTTCACCTTGCTTGAAGTTTCCTCTTCCATACTCAGCTTCTTGGCAACAGTGGACTTCTTCACTTTTCTGGTGCCTTTGTTGGTTTGCTGCCCTTGATGCTCTTTGGCAACAACTTTTCTCTTTGGCTTGGAGGAGACCTCTTCCTCAGCAATGAAATCAGAATCTTCTTCATCAGAGTTCCTCTTCTTTCTGGCCCTGGTGGCTGCAGGAGGCAAACCACTTGGTGTGCTCCTCTCACCATCATCTGAAAAGCTGCTGGCCTCAGGACTAGTGCCTGCCTCTGGAATATCAGCAATTGGTGACTCAGACCTGTTCTGGCTGTCACTGGCATCTGACATGGTTGACAACCTGTGAATAGATTAGGTGTAGGCAGAGTAGAAGAGTTATCACAAACTGCAGAAGATTTTGCAAACAAATGAGTTCAAATTTCAGTTTTAGGTTTTCACAGAAGACATTTCGGTCGGACCGAGTTTAAAATTCGTGAATCCAAGTGTTCAAACAGAACCATTTACACCACTTCGGGTGGGACCGAAGTGGGTTTCGATCTGCCGAGAACACTAGGGTTTCACTAAATCCTCATTTGGTCGCACCGATTTGCACGGCTCGGTTGGACCGAAGGTGCGAGGCAATGGCCAGAGGCCAATCGGTCATCTTGAGAATGTAAAATCATTCTCACCGAGATGTGTTCGCGGAAACCTAACCCTAAAACTTTTACTCAATTTCGCTCAAAGGAACTAATCTGGTGTATAGGAAGATCTCAAACGTGGCAAGATGCTAGGCAAACCAAACGTGCATTGAATCGGAGATAGGAGCACGAGTGGGATCAAAACTCACCCTAACTTGGTGGAGTTCCTCACGGCAGCAACGGCGCGGAGAAGATGTCCGCTGACGGCGACGGAGACCTGCGGAGGGCGCTGGCGGCACGGAGACGATCCGGAGACCACGGCGGCGGCGGCAAGGGGTGTGGGGCGAGGCGTTTGAAGTAGAAATCAACGCGCGCCCTCGAGTATATATACCCCTTTGTTGTCGGTGGGACCGAGTTGTAAACTTCGGTGGCACCGAGATGGATAATCGCAGGCAGTTACACACTTCGTCACGCCGAAATTCACAACTCGGTTTCACCGAGGTGAAAACCTAGATCAATCCAAATGCTTTCGGTTTGTCCGAGTTTGAGTGGGTTGGTCTGACCGAAATCACTTAGAAGGTTTTGGAAGTTAGCCCTTGACGGATCGGTGGCTCCGAGTGCTCCTCACTCGGTGGGTCCGAAAATGACTTGTTCAAAGTTTGTGATGTAAGCATGAATAGAGTTTGAGACAAGAAAGCATAGATAGCTAGGGGAGGAACTTAGGCATTCTTGTCCATCCATTTGGTCAGAAAAATCAAAAAGACCAAAACAACAAATGGATGTCCTCGAATGGATAAAATCATGCATCCAACATGCTCACACAATAAGATAGCAAATGAAATATGTGTCAAACATGCACAAACAAAAACTCTAGCTACTATCACACAATTTGTCGATGACTAGGTCATCTTTATATGAGTATATTGACTTAGGAGTCAAATGAGAACATTTGATCATAGGTCATACTCATCGCTTAAGCACAAGTGGGGTTACCACTTTTACATAAAGCATTGATGTGTTCACATCATTTGAAGATGCTTTAGCTCAATTCTTTAGAGCAAAGCTCCCCTAGATGTGAGAACCCTTTTAAAGGGTCAAACTAACCTTGGGTTGTCGAGAAGACTTCATGTAAATGTTGAAGATGTGGATGCTCAATGTTGATGAAGATCATCAAGAGTTGGGAGCAATCCTTTGGATTCGGGCACTTTCAATACCTACATGGGTTAGTCCCACAAGGAACAAACAAGGATATCCATGGACATAGATTGAAGTACACAATAGATGATGTCCATGAAAGCAATGATTACCTTGTCCCTTGACTTACCAACAAGAGGGTTTGTGACTCCATGAACTAGTGCAAGATGTGGAAGTTGATTGCACAAGTTCTTGCCAAAATGAATGTGAGTGAAGGATGTTGGCGGAGTCACCCTCAAGAACTCTCTAGTTCTTCTTCTTCGGGATCCACATCATCTTGATGGGAATCCTTGGGGTTGTAGTTGAGCTTGACGAAGTAGAACTTGACGTTTCCTTGGGAACCCACTTGACCATGGCTTTAGGTGCTTCAACAAATGCATCAATCTCCTCTTGAAGCTTGTCCTTGCCTTTTAGCTTGTGGTCTTGTGGTGGAAGATCATCTTGAGCTTGTTCCACATTGGAAGAAGTAGGATCGTACTTCTCCTTTTGAGAAACAAACTTTGGAGTGGGATATTGACCTTCTTCCCATTCAACACCCTCGGCGTTGAACTTTCGCTCAAAACCAATTCCTTGATTCTTCCGGTGTCTTCCTTGCTTGCGAACAATTTCCTCAAAGTTCTTGCTTCCGGCAAGGCTCTTGTAGACACCTTTCTCTATAATCCCTTTCAATAAACTATTTTCTTGCTCAAGTGTAACTTGGCTTGAAACATTGTTAGTGGAATCAAGAGAACTACTAGGAGCAACATTGTTGCTTCTAGATGAAGAATTTTTCTTATGCTTGTCATGCTTAGTTTTAATGGGAGGCAAGAAATTAGACAAGAGAAGTCGTTTGGCAAGGTATGAAGAACTCTTCTTTCGAAGATCATCATTGATTGCTTTTAGGAACTCATGTTCTTGCTCTAGATTGAGCTTCTCGAAGCGTAGCTTCTCATGAGATCTTAGGAGCTCTCTATGATCTTCTTGAGTTGTTTCATGAGCTAACTTAAGAGTGTTTAGTTCTTTAGTTAGACGCTCAATCTCCTTCATAGCATTGTCATTCGACTCTTCTCGACTATAAAGACTACTAGCATGTTCATCATTACTAGGCTCACTAGATTTATCATGTAAAAGCTCATCTTCACCAAGCAAGTCATCCTCATCACTATCAAAGTCAATAAATTCAGGGTGTGATACCTTGGGGCCTTTAGCCATGAAGCATCTTCCAATTCCCTCATTTGGTGAATCAAACAAGTCATAGGAGTTGGAGTTGGAGGATACGAGAGCAAGACCGACAACACCTTCATCTTGACTGTAGTCGGAGTTGGAGTGATAGCTTCTTTCGGAATGATTGTCGGAGTCGGAGCTGGAGACCCATTCACCTACATGAGCTTGATGTTTTCTTCTTGTGTAGCTTCTTGATGACTTGTCTTTCCTCTCCGAATCCTTGCTTCTCCGAGAGGATCTTCGTTCATAACGATCATCTCTACTCCTTCTCTCTTTCCGAGGTGACTCTTCTCTTGAGCTTCTTCTTCTTGGAGATTCTTCTCTTATCTTGTGGGGAGCCGAACACTCATTTGAGTAGTGTCCGGGTCTTCCACAGTTGTAGCAGTTTCGATCACGACTAGAAGATCTATTTTCATCATATGATCTAGACTTTGAGCTTCTCTCTTTGCTTCTACTCTTGTAGAATTTGTTGAAGTTCTTCACCATTAGGCTTATCTCTTCATTGGAAACTAGCTTGTCACTTGAGGTTGTGGGAGCATCACTTGTAGCTTTGTAAGCACCACTTGACTTGTTGTGAAGCTCTTCCTTATCTTTAAGTGTCATCTCATGAGCAACAATTCTTCCAATGACTTCGGTTGGCTTGAGATTCTTGTAGTTTGGCATCATTTGGATCAAAGTGCACACAGTGTCATACTTTCCATCCAAAGCTCTGAGAATCTTCTTGATGATGAATCGGTCGGTCATTTCTTCGCTTCCTAAGCCGGCAATCTCATTTGTGATGAGAGCAAGCCTAGAGTACATTTCAGCAACTCCTTCACCTTCCTTCATCTTGAACTTGTCAAGTTGACCTTGAAGAACATCTAGCTTTGATTCCTTCACGGACTCGGTACCTTCGTGCATTTCGACCAAAGTATCCCAAATCTCTTTTGCATTCTCAAGATGGCTGATTTTGTTGAACTCCTCGGGACACAAAGCATTGAAGAGAATGTCACAAGCTTGAGCATTGTTTTGCAACATCCGCAATTCATCCATTGTAGCTTCACGATCCGGAACTTTTCCTTCCTCAAGAATTCACCTTGCAAGCCAACACAAATAATGCCCCATCGGCGGGGTTATGTCCAAGAATATGCATTTTCATTTTATGCTTCCAACTAGCAAAGTTTGAACCATCAAAGTAGGGACCTCTACAAAATTACCCTCACTAGACGCCATACTCTCCTAGGTTGTGAAACCAAGCTTATGGAGTCCAATGCAATGGAAACCAATACAATGGAGACCAAAGCTCGATACCACTTGTAGGATCGAAAGTATGTCTAGAGGGGGTGATTAGACTACTTGACAATATAAAAATTCAGCCTTTTGATAAAGACAAGTTTTGGCAAGTTCACAATGATGATCAAGTCAAGTATCACCCTACACATGCAATTCTAGAGTATAGGCAGCGGAAAGTAAATTGCACATGTAGTAAAGAGAGGTGGAGAAGAGCAAACGCAATTTGGAGACACGGAGATTTTTCTCGTGGTTCCGATAGGTGGTGCTATCGTCAATCCACGTTGATGGAGACTTCAACCCACGGAGGGTAACGGCTGCGAGAGTCCACGGAGGGCTCCACCCACGAAGGGTCCACGAAGAAGCAACCTTGTCTATGCCATCATGGCCACGCCCACGGAGGACTAGCCTTACTCGGGGTAGATCTTCACGAAGTAGGCGATCTCCTTGCCCTTACAAACTTCTTGGTTCAACTCCACATCTCGACGGAGGCTCCCAAGCGACACCTAACCAATCTAGGAGGCACCACCCTCCAAAAGGTAATAGATGGTGTTGATGATGATGAACTCCTTGCTCTTGTGCTTCAAATGATAATCTCCCCAACACTCAACTCTCCTCACCGATTTGGCTGTGGTGGAAGAAAGGATTGAGTGGAAAGCAACTTGGAAAGGCTAGAGATCAAGCTTCATATGGTGGGAGTGGAGCAACTTGATCTCAACACAAGGGTAGGTAGTTTTCTTCTCGTAAATGTAAGGTAGGAGTGGTAGTTCTTTCGATGGCTCTCTCCACGAATGAAGAGGGGTGGAGGGGTATTTATAGCCTCCACACAAAATCCAACCGTTACACACATTTGACCAATCTCGGTCGGACCGAAGTTGACAACTCGGTGAGACCGAAAGTTCAAATCATGTGAGCGTTGGGATTTTCGTGGGACCGAAAATACAATCTCGGTGAGTCCGATTCGTAAAGACTAGGGCTTGCCAATCTCGGTGGGACCGACTTCATCATCTCGGTGACACCGATTTGATGATGAAGGTTCTGAAGCTTGGCAACACAAGTTTCGTGAGACCGAGTTCGAATCGGAAAATCCGAGAATTCTAGGGTTTGGCTATATGGTGAGGTGGTTCATCTCGGTGTGGTGAGTTTAGGAAATCGGTGGGACCGAGATTACTTATGAGTGTATTATGGAAGTGAAAGTTCTTGATAGTTTAGGAGATGTATCACTAAGCACTTTGAGCAACCAGATCATTATCATAACCTCATCCCTTTTAATAGTATTGGCTTTCCTATAGACTCAATGTGATCTTGGATCACTAAACCAAAAATGGAGTCTTGAGCTTTTGCCAATGCTTGCCTTAGCATTTTGAGGGGTCCACATCTTCAGTCATTGCCATACCCATATCACTGAACTTTCTGAAATGATTCTCAAGAAACTATTAGTTCAATGATATATATGTTGTTATTGATTACCAAAACCACCCGGGGATTAGTTGCACTTTCAAAGTAACATACCGATCACAAAGGGAACGACGTATGTTGTTATGCGGTTTGACCGATAAAGATCTTCGTAGAATATGTAGGAACCCATATGGGCATCCAGGTTCCGCTATTGTTTATTGAACGAGAATAGTTCTAGGTCATGTCTACATAGTTATGGAACCCGTAGGGTCCGCAGGCTTAACGTTACGATGACAGTTTTATTATGAGTTTATAAGTTTTGATGTATCGAAGTTTGTTCGGAGTCCCGGATGTGATCACGTACATAACGAGGAGTCTCAAATGGTCGAGACATAAAGATTGATATATTGGACGACTATATTCGGACACCGGAAGTGTTCCAGACGTTTTCGGAGAAAACCAGAGTGCCGGAGGGTTACCGGAACCCCCCGAGAGAGATAATGGGCCACATGGGCCTTGGTGGAAAGAGAGAGGGGCGGCTAGGGTGGGCCACGCGCCCCCTCTCCCTCTGGTACGAATTGTACTAGGAGGGGGCGGCGCCCCCCTCTTTCCTTCCCCCTCTCCCCTTCCTTTCCCCTCCTAGTAGGAGTAGGAAAGGGGGAGTCCTACTCCTACTAGGAGGAGGACTCCTCCTCCTGGCGCGCCCTCTAGGGCCGGCCGGCTTCCCCCCTTGCTCCTTTATATACGGGGGCAGGGGGACACCCCATAGACACACAAGTTGATCTACGGATTGTTCCTTAGCCGTGTGCGGTGCCCCCCTCCACCATATTCCACCTCGGTCATATCGTCGCGGAGTTTAGGCGAAGCCCTGCGCCGGTAGAACATCATCATCGTGACCACGCCGTCGTCTCGTGGAACTCATCCCAAGCTTTCTTTGGATCGGAGCCTGTGGATCATCATCGAGCTGAACGTGTGCTGAACTCGGAGGTGCCGTACGTTCGGTACTTGGATCGGTCGGATCGTAAAGACGTACGACTACATCAACCGCGTTGTGCTAACGCTTTCGCTTACGGTCTACGAGGGTACGTGGACAACACTCTCCTCTCTCATTGCTATGCCATCACCATGATCTTGCGTGTGTTAGGAATTTTTTTGAAATTACTACATTCCCCAACAGTGGCATCCGAGCCTAGGTTTTATGCGTTGATGTTATATGCACGAGTAGAACACAAGTGAGTTGTGGGCGATACAAGTCATACTGCTTACCAGCATGTCATACTTTGGTTCGGCGGTATTGTGAGATGAAGCGGCCCGGACCGACATTACGCCAGACGCTTACGCGAGACTGGTTTCACCGTTACGAGCACTCGTGCTTAAAGGTGGCTGGCGGGTGTCTGTCTCTCTCACTTTAGCTAAATCGAGTGTGGCTACGCCTGGTCCTTGCGAAGTTTAAAACAGCACCAACTTGACGAACTATCGTTGTGATTTTGATGCTTAGGTAAGAACGGTTCTTGCTAAAGCCCGTAGCAGCCACGTAAAATTTGCAACAACAAAGTAGAGGACGTCTAACTTGTTTTTGCAGGGCATGTTGTGATGTGATATGTGAAGGAAATATGCCCTAGAGCCAATAATAAAGTTATTATTTATTTCCTTATTTCATGATAAATGTTTATTATTCATGCTAGAATTGTATTAACCGGAAACATAATACATGTGTGAATACATAGACAAACATAGTGTCACTAGTATGCCTCTACTTGACTAGCTCGTTAATCAAAGATGGTTAAGTTTCCTAACCATAGACATGAGTTGTCATTTGATTAATGGGATCACATCATTAGAAGAATGATGTGATTGACATGACCCATTCCGTTATCCTAGCACTTGATTGTTTAGTATACTGCTATTGCTTTCTTCATGACTTATACATGTTCCTGTAACTATGAGAATTATGCAACTCCGTTTACGGAGGAACACTTTGGTACTACCAAACGCCACAACGTAATGGGGTGATTATAAAGGAGTACTACAGTGTCTCCAAAGGTACATGTTGGGTTGGCGATTTGAGATTAGGTTTTGTCACTCCGATTGTCGGAGAGGTATCTCTGGGCCCTCTCGGTAATGCACATCACTATAAGCCTTGCAAGCAATGTAGCTAATGAGTTAGTTACAGAATGATGCATTACGTAACGAGTAAAGAGACTTGCCGGTAACGAGATTGAACTAGGTATTGGATACCGACGATCGAATCTCGGGTAAGTAACACACCGATGACAAAGGGAACAACGTATGTTGTTATGCGGTTTGACCGATAAAGATCTTCATAGAATATGTGGGAGCCAATATGGGCATCCAGGTCCCGCTATTGGTTATTGAACGGAAACGTCTCGGTCATGTCTACATAGTTCTCGAACCCGTAGGGTCCGCACGCTTAACGCTTCATTGACGATATAGTATTATATGAGTTATGCATGTTGGTAACCGAATGTTGTTCGGAGTCCCGGATGAGATCATGGACATGACGAGGAACTCCGGAATGGTCCGGAGATAAAGTTTGATATATGGGATAATAGTGTTTGATCTCCGGAAGGGTTCCGGAATTCACCGGAAGGGGTTCCGGATGTTTCCCGAAATGTTTGGGTACGAGAACACGTTATTTGGGCCAAAGGGGAAAGCCCACGAGGCTTATGGAAAGTGCAAAAGGAAGTTTTGCGGAGACCAGAGGCTAGACGCCAGAACCTCGGCGTCTAGGGGTAGACGCCGGTAACCTGGCGTCTAGGCTCGAGTCCGTGTAGGACTCTTGCCTTTCGGGCAAAACCGACTTTGAGGAGGCTTTTACTCCAAGTTTCGACCCTGTGGCTCAACATATAAATAGAGGGGCAGGGCTAGCACCAAAGACACATCAAGAAACACCAAGCCGTGTGCCGGCAACCCCGTCCCCTCTAGTTTATCCTCCGTCATAGTTTCCGTAGTGCTTAGGCGAAGCCCTGCGGAGATTGTTCTTCACCAACACCGTCACCACGCCCTCGTGCTGCGGAACTCATCTACTACTTCGCCCATCTTGCTGGATCGAGAAGGCGAGGACGTCATCGAGCTGAACATGTGCAGAACTCGGAGGTGCCATGCGTTCGGTACTTGGATCGGTCGGATCGTGAAGACGTACGACTACATCAACCGCGTTGATAGACGCTTCCGCTTAGCAATCTTCAAGGGTATGAAGATACACTCCCCCTCTCGTTGTTATACATCACCATGATCTTGCGTGTGCGTAGGAATTTTTTTTGAAATTACTACGTTCCCCAACAATATGGTCAAGACGTGATGCTATATTTTATTGTATGAGATGATCATGTTTTGTAACCGAAGTTATCGGCAACTGGCAGGAGCCATATGGTTGTCGCTTTATTGTATGAAATGCAAACGCCCTGTAATTGCTTTACTTTATCACTAAGCGGTAGCGATAGTCGTAGAAGCAATAGATGGCGAACGACAACGATGCTACGATGGAGATCAAGATGTCGCTACGGTGACGATGGAGATCAACGGTAAGCTTCGAAGATGGAGATCACAAGCACAAGATGATGATGGCCATATCATATCACTTATATTGATTGCATGTGATGTTTATCCTTTATGCATCTTATCTTGCTTTGATTGACGGTAGCATTTTAAGATGATCTCTCACTAATTATCAAGAAGTGTTCTCCCTGAGTATGCACCGTTGAGAAAGTTCTTCGTGCTGAGACACCACGTGATGATCGTGTGTGACAGGCTCTACGTTCAAATACAACGGGTACAAAACAGTTGCACACGCGGAATACTCAGGTTAAACTTGACGAGCCTAGCATATACAGATATGGCCTCGGAACACGAAGACCGAAAGGTCGAGCGTGAATCATATAGTAGATATGATCAACATAGTGATGTTCACCATTGAAACTACTCCATCTCACGTGATGATCGGACATGGTTTAGTTGATTTGGATCACGTGATCACTTAGATGACTAGAGAGATGTCTGTCTAAGTGGGAGTTCTTAAGTAATATGATTAATTGAACTTAAATTTATCATGAACTTAGTACTTGATAGTGTTTTGCTTGTCTATGTTTGTTGTAGATAGATGGCTCGTGCTGTTGTTCCGTTGAATTTGAATGCGTTCCTTGAGAAAGCAAAGTTGAAAGATGATGGTAGCAATTACACGGATCGGGTCCGTAACTCGAGGATTATCCTCATTGCTGCATGGAAGAATTACGTCTGGAAGCACCACTGGGTGCCGGCCTGCTGCTGATGCAACCGACGATGTTAAGAACGTCTGGCGAGCAAAGTCGATGACTACTCGATAGTTCGATGTGCCATGCTTTACGGCTTAGAATCGGGTCTTCAACGACGTTTTGAACGTCATGGAGCATATGAGATGTTCCAGAGTTGAAGTTAATATTTCAAGCAAATGCCCGAATTGAGAGATATGAAGTCTCCAATAAGTTCTATAGCTGCAAGATGGAGGAGAATAGTTACGTCGGTGAACACATACTCAAAATGTCTGGGTATAATAATCACTTGATTCAACTGGGAGTTAATCTTCCTGATGATAGTGTCATTGACAGAATTCTCCAATCACTACCACCAAGCAACAAGAGCTTCGTGATGAACTATAATATGCAAGGGATGGACAAGACTATTCCCGAGCTCTTCGCAATGCTAAAAGCCGCGGAGGTAGAAATCAAAAAGGAGCATCAAGTGTTGATGGTTAACAAGACCACCAGTTTCAAGAAAAAGGGCAAAGGGAAGAAGAAGGGGAACTTCAAGAAGAACAGCAAACAAGTTGCTGCTCAAGAGAAGAAACCCAAGTCTGGACCAAAGCCTGAAACTGAGTACTTCTACTGCAAGCAGACTAGACACTGGAAGCGGAACTACCCCAAGTATTTGGCGGATAAGAAGGATGGCAAAGTGAACAAAGGTATATGTGATATACATGTTATTGATGTGTACCTTACTAATACTCGCAGTAGTACCTGGATATTTGATCTTTGGTTACATTGCTAATATTTGCAACTCAAACAGGGACTACAGATTAGCGAAGATTGGCTAAGGGCGAGGTGACGATCTTGGCGTGGGAAATGGTTCCAAAGTCGATGTGATCGCGGTTGTACGCTACCTCTACATCTACCATCGGGATTAGTTTTAGACCTAAATAATTGTTATTTGGTGCCAGCGTTGAGCATGAACATTATATCTGGATCTTGTTTGATGCGAGACGGTTGTTCATTTAGATCAGAGAATAATGGTTGTTCTATTTATATGAGTAATATCTTTTATGGTCATGCACCCTTGAAGAGTGGTCTATTTTTATTGAATCTCGATAGTAGTGATACACATATTCATAGTGTTGAAACCAAAAGATGCAGAGTTGATATTGATAGTGCAACTTATTTGTGGCACTGCCGTTTAGGTCATATCGGTGTAAAGCGCATGAAGAAACTCCATACTGATGGGCTTTTGGAATCACTTGATTATGAATCACTTGGTACTTGCGAACCGTGCCTCATGGGCAAGATGACTAAAACGCCGTTCTCTGGAACTCTGGAGCGAGCAACTGATTTGTTGGAAATCATACATACTGATGTTTGTGGTCCAATGAATGTTGAGGCTCATGGCGGTATCGTTATTTTCTCACCTTCAAAGATGATTTGAGCAGATATGGGTATATCTACTTAATGAAACACAAGTCTGAAACATTTGAAAAGTTCAAAGAATTTCAGAGTGAAGTGGAAAATCATCGTAACAAGAAAATTAAATTTCTACGATCTGATCGTGGAGGAGAATATTTGAGTTACGAGTTTGGTCTACAGTTGAAACAATGTGGAATAGTTTCGCAACTCACGCCACCCGGAACACCACAACGAAATGGTGTGTCCGAACGTCGTAATCGTACTTTACTAGATATGGTGCGATCTATGATGTCTCTTACTGATTTACCGCTATCGTTTTGGGGTTATGCTTTAGAGACGGCCGCATTCACGTTAAATAGGGCACCATCAAAATCCGTTAAGACGACGCCTTATGAATTGTGGTTTGGCAAGAAACCAAAGTTGTAGTTTCTTAAAGTTTGGGGCTGCGATGCTTATATGAAGAAACTTCAACCAGATAAGCTCGAACCCAAATCGGAGAAATGTGTCTTCATAGGATACCCAAAAGAGACTATTGGGTACACCGTCTATCACAGATCTGAGGGCAAGATTTTCGTTGCTAAAATCGGATCCTTTCTAGAGAAGGAGTTTCTCTCGAAAGAAGTGAGTGGGAGGAAAGTAGAACTTGATGAGGTAATCTGTACTGCTCCCTTATTGAAAGTAGTTCATCACAAGAACCGGTTCTGTGACAACTACACCAATTAGTGAGGAAGCTAATGATATTGATCATGAAACTTCAGATCAAGTTTCTACCGAACCGTCGAGGTCTACCAGAGTAAGATCCGCACAGTGGTATGGTAATCCTGTTCTGGAAGTCATGTTACTTGACCATGATGAACCTACGAACTATGAGGAAGCGATGATGAGCCCAGATTCCGCAAAATGGCTAGAGGCCATGAAATGGGATCCATGTATGAGAACAAAGTATGGACTTTGGTTGACTTGCCCGATGATCGGCAAGCCATTGAGAATAAATGGATCTTTAAGAAGAAGACTAACGCTGATGGTAATGTAACTGTCTATAAAGCTCGACTTGTTGCGAAAGGTTTTCGACAAGTTCAAGCGGTTGACTACGATGAGACTTTCTCACCCGTAGCGATGCTTAAGTCTGTCCGAATCATGTTAGCTATTGCTGCATTTCATGATTATGAAATCTGGCAAATGGATGTCAAAACTGCATTCTTGAATGGATTTCTGGAAGAAGAGTTGTATATGATGCAGCCAGAAGGTTTTGTTGATTCAAAAGGTGCTAAGAAAGTGTGCAAGCTCCAGCGATCCATTTATGGACTGGTGCAAGCATCTCGAGTTGGAATAAACGCTTTGATAGTGTGATCAAAGCATATGGTTTTATACAGACTTTTGGAGAAGCCTGTATTTACAAGAAAGTGAGTGGGAGCTCTGTAGCATTTCTGATATTATATGTAGATGACATATTATTAATTGGAAATGATATAGAATTTCTAGATAGCATAAAGGGATACTTGAATAAAAGTTTTTCAATGAAAGATCTAGGTGAAGCTGCTTACATATTGGGCATCAAGATTTATAGAGATAGATCAAGGCGCTTAATAGGACTTTCACAAAGCACATGCCTTGATAAAATTTTGAAAAAGTTCAAAATGGATCGAGCAAAGAAAGGGTTCTTGCCCATGC